>PGTU02007695.1:0-13800 GCA_002896215.2 Cicer echinospermum
AAGTAATTTATTTATTTGGTGGTTGTGTGGCTATAATTCTCTTGCGGACTGTTAGAGACGACAACCGACAAAGAAACACCGTTAGCAGATCAGATTCGTTGACGAATCTCAGTCCGAGGTAAGGGGTGAGATTGAGGTTTCGATATTATTGAGCATAAATAACGTGAGTATGAACGGGGAATGTCGAAATTCCCAGATGTTCAATTGGGTCTTACTACGTACAGTAGAGCCCTATTGAGTAATAATAATTATTAATAAAATGGTTGAATGGTAATAGTGAGATTTAAAATATAATTTAGTAAACCTATAGAATTGTCGTGAATTATTATATATCAAGATTGTATGACCGTTGATTTTATGAATATTATGTCGATTGTTACTGTGTGAATGATATCTACTGGAGTGTTACTTGCTACTTGAATGAAATTTTGGATATCACTTGAATATGCCACCTGTTGTGATCTGTTATTGTGATTGATAAGACTGAATGATGCAATTGTGAGGTAGTGTAAACCAAATATTGTGATTTTATTGTGATTGACTGATAAAGATATATAATGATGAACATTTTGAAGTCAAATTAAACTTATTGAGTTGTGATGATCAAGTATAGTCTGAGATATGTGTTGTAGATTTTGAAGTTAGGATTATTTTGTCATCATATATAGGAGGGTCTGACAAACCTAGTGATTCGGGGAAGTACAACTGAATGAGCCTGATCGTGGAGGCTACAGTCGAACTGTAAGTAAGACTGATATACCTTTTGGGGTACACCTAGTGGGGAATTCCTAAGTGGATTAGTGGGTTATTCCCTAAGGCCGGGAACTACCGTGCAACACAAGAGTACCCCGACCGTCGCGTATATGTGTCTCGGGTTGAGTTGAGGGGATCCTTTGAGGACTTGGCCATTCATGAATTCGCCGTCCACTCTTTTGTAGTGGCATAGTATCAGGCCTCCAACCAAGTTATTCAGAGTAGAGTGGTACCAAATGATGAAGCATAGAGTATAGGACATATGCATAACATCCATCGATGGTGATTACCTTATTGTGAATGAATTTGATAATCCGTTGATATTATACACTTGACTGTTTTTTGAGATTGTGATAATTGATTGTTTGCGTGTTACCGTCGTGTATTTATGCTGTTACATAATTTCGATACTCACCCCTCGTTGTTTGTGTTTGGCGTTTGCGACGGACGCAGATGAGTTGTAAGTTGCAGGTGATGACTAATACCATCAGGAGAGCGAAGCCACCAGCCTTGGAGACCTTCATTATTATGCATTATGTTGGTGTTATTTTGAGTATTTTATTTTGGGAATTTTTCCGCTCTGATGTGACATCGGTTGGGACTATATTTGCACTGAATTTAAAACATAAGTAATGTGTACCTTCAAAAAGGATTCTGTTGTTTGATATTATGATTTCGAATTCATTATGTTTGATATGGAAATTTGATTTTATGTGACATGCTTATATGATTATGTGATACTCTTTATCTTAATAAAGCAAAAAAAAAAAAAATTATTTGGGGTTTAGGGTGTGTCACATTAGTGGTATTCAAGCAGGTCTGTCCAATCAGACCGTGGGTTATATGTTCATTGTGCTTACATGCTTACCCTTATTCATTGTTGATTGTTTTTTTTTTACTATCACTTTGTCATGACTCTGTTCTAGAGGAGCATTTGTTGTGCAAATGTATTATTGGTATTTCATGTGAATTGTTTTTGCCTCCAGTTTGCATTTTGCTTAGTGTAGGCTAACCAATTTTAGTTTGGTTGAAATATCATGATGATTGATGGAACAATGGTGTTGCGACAAGAATGTCGAAGCCATTGGTAGTTAAGTTTACTTGTTTTAGTTTTGTAAGAGTCGCTATGGTTTCGTATGCCTAACACTATCTATACTTTCCTTATATTTATTAACTTATAAGAGTATTAACTGTTATGATGAAGATGTTCATTGTTTTCAATGTCTTGTTGTGTTGATTTTATGTTAAAATTCTTAGCAAGATATTAAAGTTAAGTGTTTTTTTTTAAAATAAATATGTTGGGTTATTTTGATAAGTAATCGAAATAAGAAGTGCAAGGCTTAGATAATCCTAGTAAAAAAAAAAATTATACAGTGAATAGTTGAGTGGCTTAATGGATTGTGCATAAGGTTCTTAGTTTGTTTTGACTCGAGAAGTTTAGGAAGAGTTAAGTTGTGATCTCAAAAGTATTTGGTAGTCGACATTGAATGGGTAATAAATATTGCAAAGGATATTATTTGAGTATTGCAAAGGAGTCAAGATTGATATGCAGTTGATAGATGTGTTATAGGCATGATTCTTTTTGGAATTTATTTTTAGAAATGAGATTTTTAGTAGGGTCATAGAAGTAAGATTGTCATGATATTTTTATACTTCATGAGTGTTATGTGTATTTAACCTATGTGTGACCTTATCACTAGAAAGTTAGACTTGTCCTATTTTAGTATCGTTGATCTTGGTGAAGCTTGTGATGTGTTCAAGTTTAAGGCATGTAATTGTGTAAATATTTTATTAGATAAAGAGATACTCTTAAATTAAGATTAAGTGGAGGAACATAACTAATAAATTTTACCTTAAAGGTTATGAGTATGGTCCTTGTGAGTCCAATGTGAAAACCATAGTAACGATAATAGTATGAACTAGTGCAATTGAGATTATTTTATTATAGGTATATGAAATCATGTGAGTCATACTTGTGAATTAGAAAAAAAAAAAAAATAGATAAATAAAAGGAAAGGGCATAATGTTGATTCTTTAGGAGCTCAAACTGATATCAATCATATTGGTAAGAAAATTTTTCTTTTGAAAAAGGTTTGAACTTGATTTTTTAGCTTGTAAGAGAGTGGTACCTAAGAAAATTTATATTGAGTATTGTTGATTGACTAGAAAAAAAGAAAGTAATATTAGTGATCATTCTATTTTAGATAGACTCATGTTTTATTTTTCTGATTTTGCGAACTAATTTTGCTAGAAATTGTTATGGTATTTGGTTATGTTGAATAGGACACCAAAGGTTAAGTTAGGATTTTTTTGGAATCTCGAATTGTTAAGGAATCTAAATAAAAAGATTAAATAGTTATGATGCTCGGAGTGAAAATAAAACTCCGAAGATGAAATTTATTTAATGGATCAATATTTTTTTATTACTTTATACTTTTGTTATCATATTATATATTTTATTTAATAATTTGTTCTATATATATGGTTTATTTAAAATAATGCGCTAATAGTGCAACTTAGCCATGCTCAGGTTTTCAAGATAGAGTTAAATTTCAAGATTGTTTCTATCTTTATAATTGTGTGCAAAAAAAAAAAAAAACTGAGCGAGAGGAGCTGATGTTTATTTTGGAATATAGACACTTTAAGAATATTTTTTCATTTTTATTGATTGCATATAGTAAATTAATTATTCTATAAATTTATATGTTCTCCCTTATTATCTTGAATTATATAGTGGCTATGTATTTCTTCCATGATTGAAACTATTTAAATGTGACAAGCACACTTCGCTATTTCATTTTACCATGTCAATTTATCATGTGAAGCAATTTTTCATATTATATTTAAAATGAATATATGAAAATTATGAATTGCTGAACTGTTTACAATTTATGTGATAAAATAATTTTATTTTTTCTAATCATTATTTGACTCACAATAGTTTCATAATTTAAAGATATAATTATTATAAAAAAGGTTTGTGTGTTTCTACGTATCAACTTGTGTACCACCTCATCATTAGGAAGTAACAATGATCCCATTTTAGTTTTATTGATTTAATTTCATTGTTTTGTGATAAAGTTTGAGGTAAATAGTCATGAGACCTTAAAGTTAACCTTGATTAGTTGATTTCATTCTTATTTTAGTGACCATATCAAACATTGGATAGTGGTAATGCGCAATTTAAGAATATAATCGTCGAACTTAGAAAGATATGAACAATACATGTAAATGGAGTTTGAGATAAATGGTACTTGTAGCTGTTGTGTGAAAAGACTAGAGCATTGTCCATATGAAGTTGATGTATGAGGGGTTTAGATTCGGTAAGAGTTGGAGTAGCCTGTGATTTGACCATGTAAAAGTATAGTAGTGCGAGTGTATGCAATCGTGTACGGTATAGGTTGTTAAAAGTAGATGAGGTATTTGAAGAATATGAGTTTATGTGCTATAATTGGAGAGAGCATATGAGGAGTGAATTCTTGTTTACTAGATATAAATGTGATGTTCGTATTCATATTTTAAAGTAATCCTAGAATATTATATTTTAGCATTGTCAATAAGTACGGTATGATTACATTTTGAAGTGTGTAGTGAGTTAGTCTTTCAAATACTAGTTAGTTTAAAATATTAACCTTGATAAGAATTATAAGGGTCTTGGTATATATATTTCTTGTATTTCATAGGAACTAAGTTTAAATTTTAGAAATCCTAAAAAAACACATGGAGATGTTAAGTTAGATGATAGTTTTGTCATAGTTTTTCCTAAATTTCGAGGACGAAATTCTTTTAAGAGGGGTAGAATTGTAACACCCTAATTTATTGTTACCCTTAATTTTATATTATTATTATTATTATTATTATTATATTATTATTATTATTTATTATTATTATTATTATTATTATTATTATTATTATTTATTATTATTATTATTATTATTATTATTATATAAATTAGTGATATTTTCTTACACATGCCGTCCTTGTGGTAGAATAATTTTTTTACGTGATTGTCTTTAATGTTTGTCTTTATAGTTATTTAATAAAAATCAGTGATCATTGTTATTAAATCTATTTACTTTATTTAATAATAATAATAATATATACTAGTTTTGAATTGCTATGATCTTAGGCTCATATTTTAGTAGCGTTGTTATCTAGATCTTTATTATTCGAATTTATATTTATGAAGTATAAATATAAAAATAACTATATTATTTATATATAAAATATAATAATGATGATGATGATGTCGTGCCATAAATATCCGTATAATAGCCAATAATATCTATTAATAGCATAAGTTATAAATTGAATTCACTATAAACGAAATTAATGGACCTAAATTAACTCTGAATTCGTGATATATATATAACACCCTAAATATTTAATTAATAGATAATAGTAAATTAATAGTGGTAAGAATTGGAAATGGGCTAAGTTGAATTGCCCATTTTGGAGAAGAAGGCATGGCAACAAAACCTAACATTGCTGAAATATATATATATATATGTAAGTAATGGGACTTGGCCAAAGGGTTGCCGCCGGTCTGTGATTTCATTCCAAGAAGCATAATTCCCAGGATAAGAAAAAACACATAAACAACGTGCCAAATCTTTTTCCTTCTATATTTCATCCCATAATTCCTCCTTACTAGTCAACAAGGTTGCTTGCAATCATCTGTCTCAATAATAATTTGGGTATGTATTCTCTATTCCAATTTTTATTAACAATAGCTTGGATGATTGAATTATATAATTGGACATATATTATGAAGTTAAATTGCATCTAAAGAATTCATTTTATTTTAGCTATAATTAAAAGAATTTATGGTAAGCATCCATTTAATAAATATTATCAATTGCATTACATATATGCTATATGATTTGCTTTAATTTAATTAAAATTATACATTATTTTATGTTTATATAATTATATGTATGTTTTTGTAGCAAGAATTGCCCCTCTGCATTTTTTTTAAGTAATACACTTGCCCAATATATTTTTATACCGAATCTTGATTTCGGTAACCTAATATTGCTTTAATTTAATTCTACAATTTTTTTCTTTACATGACTTCGGTAACATAATTTTATACGATTTTTGATTGCATGATTTTAAATTATTTTCAATATAAGCATAAGCATGTATGGTATTAATGTATTTGAGTTGTGTACAAATAGTAAATAATTTGTTTATTTAGATGATTTATTTATTTATTTAATTATTATTTCCCTTATTTATTTATTTATTTATTTAATTTATTTATTATTTATTATTTTATTCATTATGTTTTATTATTTGTTTTATTATTCAATTACGTATTTATTTATTTATTCATTTATTTATTTACTTATTTATTTATTTACTTATTTATTTTATTATTTATTTATATTATTTATTTATCTCTTATTTATTATTTTATTATTTATTCATTTACTTATTTATTATTATTTATTTTATTATTATTATCCATTTTATATTATTTATTACATTATTTATTATATTATTTATTCATTTACTTATATGTTTATTTTATTATCATTTATTCATTTAATTATTATTTATTCATTATTATTTTATATTACTTTTATTATTCATTCATTTATTATTTATATTTATTTATTCATTTGCTTAATTATTTAATCATTATTTATTTATCACTACTTATTTATTTATTATTTATTTTTAATTAATTATTTATCCATTTATTTATTTATTTATTATTTATATATTTATTTATTCATTTACTTATTTAGTTATTTATTGTGTTATTTATTTATTCGTTTACTTATTTATTTATTGATTATTTATATTATTATTCATTTACTTATTTACTTATTTATTTATTTATTTTATTAATTTTTATCCATTTATTTATTTATTATTTATTATATTATTATTTATTCATTTACTTATTTAGTTGTTTTTTATTATTTTATTATATTCATTTACTTATTTACTTACTTACTTATTTATGTATTTATTTTATTAATTATTTATCCAATTATTATAATTATTATTTATTTATTCATTTACTTATTTAGTTATTTATTTTATTATTATTATTTATTCATTTACTTATTTATTATTTTATTTATTATTTTATTAATTATTTATCTATTTATTTATTTATTACTTATTTATTTATTTTATTATTTATTTATTCATTTACTTATTTATTTGTTATTTATTTATTTATTTATTTCATTTATTTATAGTAAGTAATTTATTTGTATTTGGTGGTTGTGTGGCTATAATTCTCTCGCGGACTGTTAGAGACGACGACCGACAAAGAAATGACCCGTTAGCAGATCAGATTCGTTGGACGAAATCTTCAGTCGAGGAAAGGGGTGAGATGAGGTTCGATATTATGAGCATAAAATAACATGAGATGAACGGGAATGCCGAAATTCCCAGATGTTCAATCGGGGCTTACTACGTACAGTAGAATGTGAATGGTAATAGTGGGATTAAAAATATAATTTAGTAACCTAGAATTGCCGTGAATTTATTTATATCAAGATTGTAATGTCGTCTGATTTTATGAATATTATGTCGATTGTTACTGTGTGAATGATATCTACTGAAATTGTGATATCACTTGAATATGCCACCTGTTTGATATGTTATTTGTGATTGATAAGACTGAATGATGCATTGTGAGTAGTGTAAACCAAATATTGTGATTTTATTGTGATTGACTGATAATGATATATAATGATGAACATTGTGAAGTCAAATTAAAACTTAATTGAGTTGTGATGATCAAGTAAGTCTGAGATATGTGTTGTAGATTTTGGAGTAGGATTATTTTGTCATCTATATAGGGAGGGTCTGACAAACCTAGTGATTCGAGGAAGTACAACTGAATGAGCCTGATCGTGGAGGCTACAGTCGAACTGTTAGTAAGACTGATTATACCTTGGGGGTACACCAGTGGATTAGTGGATTAGTGGGTT
The DNA here is from genome assembly GCA_002896215.2 of Cicer echinospermum. Taxonomy (NCBI): domain Eukaryota; kingdom Viridiplantae; phylum Streptophyta; class Magnoliopsida; order Fabales; family Fabaceae; genus Cicer; species Cicer echinospermum. The sequence goes on from PGTU02007695.1 coordinate 7,713, forward strand.
ATTCCCTAAGGGCTGGGAACTACCGTGCAACACAAGAGTACCCCGACCGTTCGCGTATATGTGTCTCGGGTGAGTTGAGGGGATCTATGAGGACTTGGCCATTCATTGAATTGTCCGTCCACATCTTGTAGTGGCATAGTATCAGGCCTCCTAACCAAGTACTTCAGAGTAGAATGGTACCAAATGATGAAGTAGAGTATAGGACATGCAATAGCATTCCATCATGGTGATTACTTATTGTGAATGAATTTGATAAATCTTTGATATTATACACTTGACTGTTTTTGAGATTGTGATATTTGATTGTTTGCGTGTTACCGTCGCGTATTTAATGTTGTTACATAATTTCGATACTCACCCTTTCGTTGTTTGTGATTGGCGTTTGCGATGGACGCAGACAAGCTACAAGCTACATGTGAAGAATAAACACACTCGAAGTGTAGAGCTGTCTTATCTTGAAGACTTTATTATCTTACCTTTTTGTTGATGTCATTTTTGAACGTATTTTATTTTGGGAATTCCACTCTGATAGTGACACCGGGTTGGGACTACATTTTACATTTATCATTAAACTTATTGTGTCGTGTGCTTCAAAAAGGATTTTGTTGACCATGTTATGACTTCGAGTTGTTAAAGTTTGATGGAAATTTTGGATTAATGTGACATGGTTCAAGATTACGTGATACTCCTGTACAAAAAAAAATGGTTTGAAAGTTTTATATATATGTATTTATTTGAAGAATTCATTATTTTAAAATTTAAATTTAAAATAAAAAAGTTAATATTAATTTGGGGTTTAGGTGTCACAAGGCTCATTTAGTTGTATTTCCCCGAATCAATATAGCTTGTCAGGCCTATGACAAAAACTAATCTCCATTCACAAATTCACAATATTTATTTTCTCCCTCATGTATAAAGTATGATACTCCATTAAAACCGTCATCTCAAAACACAAATTGGAATGCTGATAAAATTATTTCACCAATTATGGGGTTGCTTCAATATCTCATCACAAATTCACAATATACTATATTAATCATCATCTCATCACATAAATCATCACAATTTTATAGAATCACTCTCATCAATCAACATCGTCATTAATCATCACATAAACTTATCACAAATTTAATATCATAAAAATCACACACCATCATCAAATAAACTTACATTATACACTGCATTCACATAAACTCATTTAATCAAACATATGTTGTAACACCCCGATTTTTAACAGCGCGAGTGTACTTTTTTTTCAAAACAAATTCATAAAAACAAAGGAATAAAGAAGAAGAAATATTTTTCGATAAATATTTAAGTCGTAACACAACGACAATAAGTCAACATAATTTACAAGCAGTGAAATAGTTTTCGAAATACGAATCCAAAGTATTTTACACATCAAAGAGTGGTACATGGAACCCATCAATAATAAAATGTCAAGCTGACAATATTGGTATAGGTACAAGTCTCCCAATTAAATAAACACTCCCAAAGAAAGACATCTAGTCCCTATACGTCAACCTAATCTGATCATTTTACAAAAACTATACATCCCGAGTGATCTTCACACGCCCCACAAGATCCTCCTAACATAGCTCCAGTCAGGTGTGTCCACTACATTCCATCCACAGGGTACTATACCGTAGGATGGTCCTGGTTCTCGTCTAAGGGTAAAGCCTAGATTTCCACAATAATTGTAAGGGTCACCAACCGAAATTAACAATTAACACATAACATTTAAGTTTTAATGCCCAAAATAGCCTTTCAACTTAGCATGCACCTTAAAAGGGTTTCCATATGCCAAACATGCATAAAAAAGGTTGAAAAATGAAGTTTTTAACAAAAAATCACTGTTGTATTCGAATACAGCATCTCTGTATTCGAATACACGGCTGTTTCAGCATTCAGCAGCAAAAACAACATGTATGTATTCGCATACAACAGTCTGTATTCGACTACACAGTAAGTCAGTAGCAAAACAACATGTCTGTATTCGAATACACATCTGACAGCAGCAGAAAAACAACAAAATTCAACTTTTAAAAGGGTTTTGAAATCAATCAACACTTACACACAAATCCAACCAATCACACTTAGCAATTATAGCCCAATCACCATGACGACTTGATTCCAAAAAGGTTTTTGCATCAATCACAGTTCACACAATTTCAAAACATTCACACTTAGCAATTATTGCACATCAGCACGACAACTGGAGTTTCGAAAAAGTTTGCAATCAATCACAGTTACACACAATTCAAAACATTCACACTTAGCAATTATAGCACAATCACCACGACAACGCTTGAGTTCGAAAAGGTTTTTGCAATCAATCACACTTACAAAAAATTCCACAACATCCACACTTGGCAATTATAACAACAATCACCATGACAACTTGAGTTCAAACACTCAATCATAATCTTGAATCAAAACGACTCGCGTGCCAAGCACCCTAATGCAATGCGTATATGCTAAAAGGCATGGACTCGGAATTCCAAACCAAAACCCTCCTCGAAGGGCTGTAAATCATAATTGTACCGCCTATCACAGGCCGAAGTACTAAATTACTGAGGTGCTACCTATCACGGGTCAGCACGATTTACCAAAAATGTGCAGTTTATCGCAGACCATACACGATGCGACATCCCCGCAGGATAAGATGAACCAACAATCGCATGGAATCATCTCGTGGCCCATCCGGTCACCACTATCACCATGGCTCATCCGGTCGCCATGTATTATGGAATGCATGAGGCATACTCTGACTCTATCCCACGACAATCGTATATGTAAATGCCAGATATTAAAGATTCACTCCTTTTTAATACCCATTTAACTCTAACAATTCGAAACAGACTATCATTAAGTAATGCAGATATTAAAAGATTCCCTGCCCATTTAACTCTACAATTCGGACGCAATCATTAAGCAAATACATATATTCAAAGATTCCCCATTTTTTAATCCATTTAACTCTAACAATTCGACGGACAATCATTAAGTAAATGCATATGATTAAAGAATCCTCATTTTTAATAACCATTTTACTCTAACAATTCAGACGACAATATTAAGTAAATGCAGATATTAAAGATTCTCCCATTTTTAATACCCATTTACTCTATACAATTTGGACCGACCATATCAGAATATAAAAGATTCCCCCATATTTTTAATACTCTAACAATTCGAACGACAATCATTAAGATTCCCCATTTTTAATATTAACTTCTTAACGATTTTCACTACAAACATAAGTAACAGAGATATTAAAAGATTCTCCATTTTATACTCGTTTAACTCTAACAATTTTGACGACAAACATTAATAAACAGAGATATTAAAAGATTCCCCATTGTTAATACTCGTTTAACTCTTAATATTTCAAATTCCACATAGAACATACTCAGACATATTCTCAAATTCAATCCACAATTCACACCAAATCACATCAATTCATTTTCCACAATCCAACAAACACATCTCAAAATTTATAAATATTAATTAGAATGTAACACTCCGATTTTTAACAGCGATAGTGTATTTTTTTTCAAAACAGATTCATAATAACAAAGAAAGAAAAAGAAATAAATAAAGAAAATAATTTGGATTAATGTTTAAGTCGTACACAACGACAAGTCAACAAATTATTACAAGCGCGGAATACTTTTTGAAATATGAATCCAAAAGTATTTACACTTCAAAAGTGGTACACGGACCCCATCATAATAAAAATGTCAAGCGACAATATAGTATAGTACAGTCTTCCAAATTAAATAACAACAACCAAAAACGAAAGACGTCTAGTTCCTATACATCAAACCTTAATCGGTCATTTACCAAAAAAACTATAAAATCCGGATGATCTTCACGCGCCCGCATGATCCTCCTGACACGCTCCAATCAAGTGTGTCCAAACTACCTTCCCATCTATAGGGTACTAACTGGTAGATGGTCTGGTTCTCATTCTGAGGGCAAAGCCAGATTTCCACAATAGTTGAGGGTCACCAACCGAAATTAACAATTAACACATAACATTTAAATTTTTAAATGCACAAAAATAATCTTTCAACTTAGCTTGCACCTTAAAAGGTTTCCATATGCCAAACCTTAACAAACAAGGTTGAAAATGAAGTTTTCAACAAAACAACACTGTGTATTCGAATACAGCATCTCTGTATTCGACTACGCAGTAAGTCAGTAGCAAAACAGATGTCTTATTCATATCAACAGTCTGTATTCGAATACACATCAGACAACAGCAGAAAACAGCAAAATTCAGCTTTTAAAAGGGTTTTGAAATCAATCCAACACTTACACCAAATCCAATCACCGTGACGACTTGATTTTCGAAAAAGGTTTTGCAATCAATCACAATTACACACAATTTCAAAACATTCACACTTAGCAATTATAGCACAGATCACCATGACAACTTGAGTTTCGAAAAGGTTTTGCATCAATCACACTTACACATATTCCACAACATCCACACTTGGCATTATAACACAATCACCATGACAACTTGAGTTTCAAAAAGGTTTTGCAATAATCAACTTACACACAATTCCACAACTCCACACTTGGCAATTACAACACAATCACCATGACAAATTGAGTTTCAACAACATCAACCATAATCTTGAATCAAACACGACTCGCGTGGCAAGCACCCTAATGCACGTACAATGCCAAAATGCATGGACTCGGAATTCCAATCAAAACCCACCTTGAAGGGCCGTAAATCATAATTGTACTATCCTATCACAGGCCGAAGTATAAATTATCGAGGTACTACCTATCACGGGTCAGCACGATTTACTAAAAATGTAAATCGTAAATGTACGCCTTATCACAAGCCGAAGTACTATTACCGAGGTCCCACCTATCACGGGTCAGCACGATTTACTAAAAAACGTAAATCAATAAATGTACCGCCTATCACAGGTCCGAAGTACTATTACCGAGGTGCCACATATCACTGGGTCAGCACGATTTACTAAAAAATGTAAATCGTAAAATGTACCGCCTATCACAGGCGGAAGTACTATTTAATCCGAGGTGCCCCTATCACGGGTACACGATTTACTAAAAACGTATATCGTAAATTAACCGCCTATCAACAGCGACAGTACTATTTACGAGGTGCACCTATCACCCGGTCAGCACGATTTACCAAAACGTAAATGTATATGTACCGTCTATCACAGGCGAAGTAATATTTACTGAGGTGCCACCTAAACACGGGTCAGCATGATTACCTAAAATTGCAGTCTATTGAAGACCTTACACGACAACACGACAAATCCCGCCAAGGATAACATGAACCAACAAACACAGATGGAATCATCTCGTTACTCATCCCGGTCACCACTATGACCATGGCCATTGGTTGCCATGTAACTATGAAATGCAGAGCATCCTGACTCATCCCACGACAATCGTTGAGTAAAATGCAGATATAAAGAACTTCCCCCAATTTTTAATACTCTTTAACTCTAACAAATGCATCACACGTGGGACATCATTAAGTTAAACATAGATATAAAAGTTCCCGATTTTAAATATTCGTTACTCTAACTCTAACAATTTTACTAAACATTTAGTAACAGAGTTAAAAATTCTTCCCACTTTTAATAACTCATTTTAACTCTAATGGATTTTCAAAACTAACAAACAAATCAGTAAAACAAGATATTAAAAGATTCTCCCCCCATTTTTAATTACCTCGTTTAACTCTATGATTTATCAAATTCCACACTAGACACTTACTCAGAATATCTCAATTCATCCACAGATTCATCACCAATCACTATAATTCATTTTTCCCATAAAACCAACACAAACAATCCAAAATTTAAATATTAAATTATGAACACGTCAAACCAACAATTATATCAACCCACCACCAAAACATAAATTGTCATTTCCTCAAAACCAACACATAATGAGTCTTAATTCATTTCCCCATAAAACACTCATCAATTCACAAAGAAGCTTAGATCTAAAGAAAAATTGGAGTTTTGTGTTGACCCGGTTTGAAAAATCCCTACACCGTTTTCTTCGTGTTGGAATCAAAGAG
>PGTU02007698.1:0-27303 GCA_002896215.2 Cicer echinospermum
AACTACTGAATTCAACATTAGGAAGAAGGGAGCATGGCAATACTCCCACGATAGCCCTCAAAATCATCAAGACAGAAACCAAACCAAACATTCGTTCGTCTCTTTGATCAACGTACGCTTGGCAAGCGTTTTAACTCAGGTTTATTCCATAGAGCCCAATTGATCTCATGAAGGTCTATTATTCTGTTAAGCCCTAATATAACTTATCCAACTGCATAATATTTTGCAAAGTTTAACATGAACATACAAATGTTTTCAAGTGATCCTAAATTTCTTTAGTAAGTATCATATATTGCTAGTTGCACTCTTATGACAAACTCAACAGAATGATGAATCCAAGTAATAATTTTTGAATTACTAACATTCCATGTTTTCAGATGTTTTGCATATATTAGCTTCATCCCTTTTATTTATAGGCTTAACAGAAGTCCATCAACATAACCCCACATATCTTTTCCAATCAAATTTTTTTTCATCACATAACTCAATAATAGTAATTTTTTCATTGAGGTGGACACTAAACAAATTGACAGAGAATCATCCTTAGCAACCAACCATAACAAATAATGACAAAAAAAATACGGCACAAAACACGGAGGACAAAATAAAGTAGGGATAATCTTCAATGAGCAGAGTCAAAAAGAAACCAAACAAAAGGCATGTCAGAGAAGAGAATAGCAGAATCAGCCAAAATAGAAGGCAGAATCGCGCCGAAACGAGGAAGCAAATTTCGGTACCAGTCGCAAAACGGGTCGCACAAAACGGCCGCAGAACCTCCAAGCTCACACTTGTGACCACTATTACACAGGATCCCAAAAATCAACAAAGCCTCTTTATACCATGTTAATTGATGAACCATAGAAAGGAAGCAAGATGAATAAAAAGAGGAAGCATGAAATAACCCTCTAGATTTCAAAAACCAAATGAACAACTTTGTATCATAATACACAGAAAATAAGAAAATCTAAACTACCCTTACTACTAATATATAATATATTATTTAATAACTACATTATGCCAACACATGGATGTAATTGTTCCAACACTTGTTTTACATTTTTTTATATAATATTTTGTACTAATATTTTCTTCATTACTTATATATGTACTGTTGTAATAATCATTTGTTTAAAAATTTAAAACTCAATTTAATACACTACTCTCAGACATAGTTTGGGCAGTTGCAATGGCATTCAATGGTCTTTTATTTGACCAAAAACAATGACAAACTCATAAATTAGTAATGAGCGTTGCAAATTGGTTGCTAGATCTGAAAGCCTAAAAGCATGTGGGCAAGACATACCATTGAATTTTTGCTGTAATCTAATCATGTAACAAGTAAGTTTCAGAGTTCTTTAATAGTTGATAAGGCGACAACAAAGAAAGAAGAAAAAAATAAAGAAGACAATTTTGTCAATCATTGTGTCCATTACTTCTAGGTTGATTGCTATGTTTCAGAGGAGGTTTGAAATCGAATGTGGTTTGAAACATATCACCACTAAGATTAGAAAGATGCTTGGTAATGCATGCAAGATGGACGAATGCGTACATTTCTATGAATATGTGCTATACTACTAAATTTATGTTACACTGAGATTATACCATTCTACATGAGTTAGACAGCAAAAAATATAGGCAGTTATTGATGGGAAATAAACACAATAATAAGTAATACACACACGAATATAAATTCTCCTAACTGCAGAACCCGTGAGGACACGAAGATGCGTCAAAATCCATTTTACAACATTCGAATGCTCTCTAACTGGATTTGACAAAAATCTATCTGACTGTACCACCAGCATGCGCAATATCTGGTCTTGTACACACCATTGAACACATAAAACTACCACATCAGAAGCATAAGGAACTCGTTTCAGTCTCTTTTCTCATCTTCACTAGAAGGACTTTGTTTAGAACTCAAGTAAAGTGAGCATAAGAGAGTAGTACTTATAGCCCTTGGAGTTTTCCATCTGAAACCTTGCAACGCTCTCTCTAATATAGTGTTCTTGTTGACATCCAAAAATTCTTTTCATTTATGTCACAATGATTCTTATGCCAAGAAATCTGTTAGATTAGCTCCACTCTTTTCATGCAAAGGACTCACCCAACTGCTTCTTTAACTTGTCAATCTTGGAAATGTTTTCCCAACCACAAGTATGTCATCAATATATGATAACAGGATAATGAATCATCGTTAGAAATCTTATCTAACAAATACACAATGGTCAGAGTAGTTTCATGTATCCTTGGTCATACAGTAACAAACTCAAACTTAAATCTTGTACCACTGCCTTGCGAGCTTGCTTCAGAACGTTAGAGCTCATTCTAAGTCTACACACATGTCTTCCTTGCCATATCAACAATGAAAACCATCAGGTTTCTTCATGTAAACCTCTTCCCCAAATCCCTTGAAGGAAAACCGTTTTTACATCCATTTTGCTCTACCTCTAAGTCAAGAGTAGGCTGCAAACTTCAACACAGTTCTAATTGATGACTTTTTAGCCACAGGTGAGGAAAATTCATTAAATCAAAACACCCTTTCATAAACGGAAACCTTTCACCCACTAATCTGGCTTTATATCCTTGGAGACCTTGAGTTACTCTCTATATTTCACTCTATATATCCACCTGTTTTCCAAGGCCCTTTTGCCTTTTGGCAATTTTACCAAATCATAAGTGTGATTATCATGCAAGGATTTCATCTCATCATGCATTGCATTCAACCACTTTTGACTTTCTTCACTCTCCATGGCCTCTTGAAACACTCAGGTTCCCCATTCATCAGTCAAATTCACATACTCGTCAGAACCATACTGTGATAGTGTGTTGTCTCTGCCTTCTTAGACCTCTGAGTTTGGAGTCTGATGATTGGCTGAGATACATCACTAAACATCACTAAGATTCTCATCATGTGGAAATTCATGATCTTCACTACGTTGGAATATTTACCTCATCTCTAAGTTAATGATCACCAACACAATCATGTGGCTCATCATTCTCAACATTACCATCATTATCCAAATGAGGAACAGATGACCGAACAAGATCACCATCATAGAGCTAAAGAGTAATTCTCTCAGGTGTAGTATTTCTCCACCTTATCAATGTCTTCAATAGTTTGGTCTTCCATGAACACTACATCACGACTTTTGATAACCTTTTTTTTTTATAGGATTCATACAATTTGTAGCCAAAATTCACCCTCACCATAACCAATGAAGATACACTGCTTTGACTTTTGCATCCACTTGGTTCTTTCATCTTTCGAAACATGGAGAACAGTCTGCGCAACCAAAGACTCTCAATGGATAATACTTGACATTCTTGCCAAACCAAACCTTGTTTGATACCTCCCTATTCAAAGCGAAATTGGAGTAAGATTAGTAACATGCACTGCTGTGTACAGTGCTTTACCCAATAATGTTTAGGCAACTTTGCTTCAGAGCCATACACCCTCATTCTCTCAACAAGTGTCCAAATCATCATCCTCTCTGCTAAACTATTCAGTTGAGGAGTTTTAGGAGGAGCCTTTTCATGTGTTATGACCCTATTGTTTGCAATAGACATCAAAGGATCACCAATACTCACCACCGTTGTCAGTACGAAACACGCTCAGCTTCTTGCCTGTCTCTCTCTCAACCAACCAAAGCATGAAATTGTTTGAATTTCTCCAACACTTGGTCTTTTGTCTTTAGAACATAAACCCATAGTTTCTTGGAACAGCCATCAATAAAAGTCAAAAAATAAAATGCACACTAAAAAGATTTACCTTTAAAGGGCCACAGACGTCAGAATGCACCAATTGAAGCATCTCTGACTTTCTAGAGGAAGGATGCCTTTTGAAGGATACTCTAGCTCTTTTTACCATCATGCAGTGAGAACATTATCTCCAAATCTATATTCTTCAATCTGGAAGCACATCCTTTCTAGCTAGGCAATTTTAACCCTTTTCACTAATATGACTAAGCCTTCGTGCCACAAAGATGATTCCATATCCAACGACATCACATTTGTCTTTTTGCAACCAAAGCTTTTGTCCAATTCAGTTTTACTAATTTTCTCCCATCTAGCCACAACCAAGTTTACCTTTACTAAGTTTCCACTTTTCAGAAGCAAAAAATGATTATTAAAACACTTTTCATCAAGCAGATGCACATATATCAAATTGAAGCGAACATCTGGAGCATGTTTGATCTCCTTTAAAGGCAACAATTGCATTCCATGTTGGTTTGCAAGCATACATCAACTGTAAGACCCTTATTTTTTAAATTCTAATATAGGTATTTTGTTATATTTTTGTTTAATTGATGTGACATTAAAACTCAATTTTACCTTATTTTGAGAATTAAGTACCAAAATATATTTGCAAGAGTTGTAATATAAGTTTAATATATGCGTATATTTATTTATAAATTTGAGACCCGATTAAAAAGTATTTGTCGAAGAAGTTAATACCTGGAAAAAATTTGCTAAAAATATATGTTAAGTTGCCGAAACTTTTATCTGTCAATTGAGTTGCGACGAGAGTAGACATTTTTATCAAAATGATTGAGAAGTGATGAGAGGTGATGTGGAAATGATGATTTTTTATAAATATCTAAAATGTCTTAAATACTTAGATATGTGTTTGTTATATATATATATATATATATATATATATATATATATATATATGGTTGAAAAGGAAAAAGAAAGGAAAAGGAAACAAAAGAAAGAAAAACGCAGAACCTTTCTTCCTCTTGTGCCTCGGAAATTCATTCTCCTTCATCTTCTTTTGCTTTCTTTTTCTTCAAGAAAAGAAACCTAAGCTTAGTGGTGAAAGAACAATTTTCAAGCTTCCTTCTCTTCCCTGATTCGAAAACGAAGAAAAACAGTGTTAGGGGTTTTCAAAATTTTCAATCATAAACCTTCACTTTTCTTCGACGTTAATCTTCATTTCGGAGAGTGATAGAAGGGAAAGTTGCTCATCTCCCCACTATGGTGTTAGTAGCCAACTTTGGAAGCGACGTCGTAGTGGAGATTTTACTGGAATTAATCGCGGTGCCGTAATCGCTTGTTAAAGCTACCGTTAAGGTAAATGATCTTCCAAATTTTTTAGCTTGAATATATAGGAGGCTATGTGTGTATTTGTGGAAAGAAATTTTGAAGTATTTTGATGTGTGAAATTGTAGAAGATGAATTTAATGCGATTATGTGTGTTTTGAGGGAATGTAATTGAGATGTTTGAGGTGTGGTTTGTGAAGATTAATTTGGCATGAGTTTATGTTTGAATTTTGAGGAATTTATGGATGATTGGCGATTGGGCTTGGTGTGGTTTTTGTGGAATTTGAATTGATCGAATTTAATGTGAATTGTGGATTAAATTTGATGCGTGGTGGTGGAAAATATACGTTTGAGTATGCTTTGTGTTGAATTTGAAAATCATTAAGTGTTAAATGTATATTAAAAAAGGGGAATATTTTAATATCTATATTTACTTAATGATTATTGTCGAAAGAGTCAGAGTATGCTCATGCATTTCATAGTACATGGTGACCGTGATGGTGCCATGGTGATAGTGGTGACGTGATGGGCACGAGATGATGCCATGTGATTTGTTGGTTCATCTTATCTTATAGGGATTATCGCGTCGTCCTGATCTGTGAGAGATTGCACTCTATTTCACTCTAGAAAATAGTGTAAGGCCTGTGATAGGCGACACTTTAGTAAATCGTGCGGGTTTGTGATGGTGGCACCTTGATAATTAGTAGTAAGGCCTGTGATAGGCGATAAATTATTGATTTACTCCCTTCAAGGAGGTTTTGATTGGAATTCCGGCAATTTCATGCATTTTGGGCATATACGCATGTGTAAGACAATAATTTTAAAGTACCCTCGCTTTTATGTATTTTTGGTATATTTTGGATTTTTGGATCGGAGAGTTTTAGGCCAAAGTTAATATATTTTGGAATTTTATAAATCAAAATGATATTTCGATGCCAATTAGATTTCTCGTCGATAAATAAGTTGAATTTAAACTGCGGTATAATACTTTACGGAGAATTTAAGGCGTTTCGGGTGAAACGGTAATTTAATAAATATCTAGATTTTGAGATATTTGTTAAGTATATTTATTATATATATATATATGTTTTGCTTGGAGGGAAAAAAGAAGGAAAACTAGAAGGAAGGAAAATGAAAAGAAAATAGTATATAAAGGAAGGGAGGAAAAAGGAAGAAAGAAAGCAAAGGAAAGAAATAGAAAGGAACGGAAAACCTCAGACTTTCCATCTCCTTCCTCTGGAACTCACGTGAGCTTAAACCAAATCCATCCTTCCTCCATTTTTCGTTTTTCGTTGCTTCCTTTTCTTCAAAGCTAGTGACCCAAGGTTGGGTGAGGGTTAGACAAGGTTTTCGTAACTCCACTCTTCCTCTTTGATTCGAAAACGAAGAAAAACGGTTTTTGAGATCCAAACACAAACCTCCGTTTCTTCTAGATCAAACCTCATTTTCTCGAAGAGATAGAAGGGAAAGTTGCTCACCTCGTGCTACGGTGCTAGTGCACGTAATTTGGAAGCGGCGTTGCGAGCGGAGATTTTACCGGAATTTCTCGCGGAACCGGAAACTCTCGATAAAGCTAACATTGAGGTAAGGGTCCTTCCAAACTTTTGAGTTTGCATTAGGGACTTATCTGTGTTGTGTGGAAAGGAAAATTGTTAGGGTTAAATGTATCGATTTGGGGAAAAACCAAACTAGTGCGTTATCGGTAAAACCCTAAGAGTTAGGTTTTGTTTATAGTGATGAATGTTTCGTGGTAAATGAATTGAATGTTCATTGTGTATGATTATGGGTAAATGAAACTTGATGTTTGTTAATTGGTGCGGTTTGCTGTGAATTATGGTTTGAATGTGAAAGTATGTTTGAATTTGTTTCTGTGGAATTTGAAAACCATTAGAGTTAAACGGTATTAAAAATGGGGAATCTTTTATACCTCGGTTTACTAATGTGCATTTGAGGAAAATGTTTAAGTTAACGGGCGTTGAGAATGGGGAATCTCTTAATGTCTCGGTTACTTAACTATCGTTTTTGAAAATCGTTTCGGTAAATGAGTATTAAGAATGGGGAATCTCTTAATGACTTGTTTACTGAATGTTTTGCGAGAAAATCGTTTAAGTCAAAAGTATATAAGAATGGGGAATCTCTTAATATGACTGTTTGCTTAACGTTTTGTTTTGAAAATCATTAAGTTAAATCGGTATTAAGAACGGGGAATCTCTTAATGACTTATTTAATTAATGTTGTTTGAAAGTCGTTTAAGTAAATGGGTATTAAAAATGGGGAATCTTTTAATATCTGCATTTGCTTAACGATTGCTGTGAATGGAGTCTGTGTATGCTCATGCATTTCATTTGGTAAATTGTGTCGACCCGTGATAGGTGACACCTTGGTAAACTGTACGGACCCGTGATAGGTTGTACGTTTGCGATTTACATTTTAGTAAATCGTGTTTGACCGTGATAGGTGACACCATGGTACTGTACTGACCCGTGATAGGTGGTACATTTACGATTTACATTTTTGGTGAATTGTGCTGACCGTGATAGGTGGCACCTAGGTAAACAGTACTGGTCTGTGATAGGCGGTACGTTTACGATTCCCGCTTTTTCTTTTAGTAAATCGTGTTGACCCGTGATAGGTGACACCTCGGTAAACTGTACTGACCCGTGATAGGTGGTACGTTTATGATTTACGCATTTTAGTAAATCGTGCTGACCCGTGATAGGTGGCACCTCGGTAATTGGTACTTTGGCCTGCGGTACAATTATGATTTACGGCCCTTCGAGGAGGGTTTTGGTTTGGAATTCCGAGTCCATGCATTTTGGCATATACGCATTGCATTAGGGTGCTTGGCACACGAGTCGTGTTTGATTGAGTTTTTATGATTGAGTGATTTGAATTTGATTTATCGTGTTAAATTGCGTTGAAAATGCTAAGTGTTATGTGTTGATTATTGTGTGTAAGTAAGATGGTTATCGAGATCCCAATTGCCGTGGTAATCGCGTAGAAATTGCTAAGTGTTAAGTGGTGACTTGATTAGGAATGACTTAGGTTAATTCATGATTTTTTTGGAAAAATGATCAGGGAAATCGATTCCCCAATCGATTGGTATTAAGTCAGGGGCTTGGGCCAAATGAACAAAAATCGATTAGCCAATCGATTTTGTAATCAGTTTTTTTGAAAATCCCTTTCGAAATCGATTGCCCAATCGATTGGCCATTAAGTCAGGGGCTCAACTATCCTGTCAATCGATTTCCCAATCGATTGAATCAAGCCAGAGTTCAAAATTTCACTAAAAACCTTCAGGAAATCGATTTGGAAATCGATTGGTAATAAGTCAGGGGCTCCGTTATCCTGTCAATCGATTGGCAAATCGATGATTCAGCCCAGGATTCTATTTCATTAAAAATCTTCACCCAATCGATTGCCCAATCGATTGGCTCAGTGAAAATCTCATTTTTAGTTGTATGATTAATTGTTCATAGAATCTATCCATGTCTTGTTTTTCATGTGTTAATTAGGAATCGAGAACTGCATTTTACCTTCATTTTCATTGGCAATGTACTGTATGAACTTTTCGCATATTGAAAATCCTATTTAAGGTGCATGCTTAGTTAAAAAGTTGTTTTGAGCATTCAAAAACTTAATTGCTATGTGTTAATTGTTATTTTCTGGTTGGTGACCCTTTACACTATTGTGGAAATCTGGGCTCTGCCCTCAGATGAGAGACATGACGGCCCTACCGGTTCGTACCCTACGGACAGGGATGGAGATGGGAACGCTTGACTGCTGTCACGTTAGGAGGATCTCACGGGGCGCGTGGAGATTACTCAGGGTGTATAGCTTTTTGGTAGGATGATCAGATTAGGATGATGTATAGGGACTAGGGGTCCTTCTTTTTGGTTTGGAATATTTTAGTTTTGGAAAACTGTACTTATACAAATATTATCAGTTTGATATCATCGTTGGATGGGTCCCATGTACCATTTGATGTTATGTAAAATGTTTTGGATTATAATTGAAGAAACTTTTCCGCTGCGTATATTATAATGACTCAATTATTTATCCAAAAGCATTTCCTAATTTATTTCTTTGTTCGTTTTTAATTACTTTTAGAAAAAAAAAATATACCCTCGCTTAGAAAAACGGGGTGTTACATTGTGGTATCAGAGCATAGGTTTGGGTTTCTTTGGGAGCTGTGGAACCTTAGTTATAGATTGTAGGTCGACCTATAAGTTAGGAGTGGTTATCTGATCATGTGTCGGTTTGGGTGACTTGAGTTGTCAAGTCCAATATAATTGTGTGTTGTTAGTCGGACGTTAGTTTGGAATTATTTTGAAGTAGTGTTAAGACTCTACTTGATGATGGTTTTATAGGAAACCATGCCGCCAAGAAGGAATGACGCTCCGAGAGACAACGCTAATAGGAATGATCAAATGGCAGAGGCTATGAACAACATGGCTGCTTCTGTCGCTGCACAGACCGCTGCCAAGACTCAACGTGATCTTGAAAAGAGGGGAAGAGAGATCCGTGCTGCAGAGTCAAGAGGGTTGGAAGACTTCCGTCGTTACAATCCTCCTAAGTTCAAGGGGGATGAGGGTTCAGAGAAGGCGGATCAATGGATCCAAGAAGTGGAGAAAATCTTTGATATGATAAAGTGTCAGGCGGGAGTGAAGGTCAGCTATGCCACTTATATGCTGTTGGGGGATGCTGAGTACTGGTGGAGGAGTGCAAGGTTATTGATGGGAGCAGCCCACGAGGAGGTGAACTGGGAATCGTTCAAAAGAAAGTTTTTAGACAAATACTTTCCGATGAGTACCAGGACTAAGTTGGGTGACGACTTTCTGAAACTTCACCAGGGGAGCATGACTGTGGGCGAGTATGCTGCTAAATTTGAATCACTATCGAGGCATTTCAGGTTCTTCCGTGAAGAAATTGATGAACCGTTCATGTGGCATCGTTTCCAAGACGGATTGAAGTATGAGATTCAAGATTCCGTCTTACCTTTGGGAATTCAACGTTTCCAAGCACTGGTAGAGAAATGTAGAGAAGTGGAAGATATGAAGAACAAGAGGGCTAGCCGAGTAGGGAATTTTAATTCGGGAGGCCCTAGTCGGGCGAATTATCAGAATAGGGGAAAACAAGTGGCTAAACCTTATAATCGCCCCCAGAATAACAACGGTGGGCAGAGTCGCCCGGGGAACCAGAATTTCGGAAGGCAAATGGGGCAAGTGCTTCGATGTTTCCGATGTGGGGGAGAAGGGCACTATGCTAGTGCTTGTACCACTAACATCCCCATCTGTCACAATTGTCAGAAGTCGGGGCACATGGCAAGGGAGTGCACGGCTCCAAAGGTGGAACCAGTGGTGAATGTAGCTAGGGCTACCCGTCCTACTACTAGAGGACGCATTTATTGTGTGAATGCTGAAGAGGGAAATCCATCTGGTAATCTGATTCAGCGTGATTGTGAGATTGCAGGTAACACTCTAACTGCACTCTTTGATTCGGGGGCAACCCATTCCTTCATTGCTATGGACTATGTGAATCGCTTGAAGTTATCTGTGTCTGCTTTACCTTTTGATTTGGTTGTTTCCACACCTGCTAAGACCTTAACCGTAAATTCTGCATGTTTACATTGTCGAATGACTATACAGAATAAGGATTTCTTGGTTAATCTAATTTGTTTACCGCTACAATCACTCGAGGTCATCCTCGGTATGGATTGGATGTCTTATCACTATGTGATCTTGGATTGTGCTCGGAAATTGGTTCTTTTCCCCGAACCAGGAGTTGTTAAGTATTTAACTGCTAACAAACTCCGAGTGTCGCTAAGCGAAGGGACTCATGAGTTTTTGTCTCTGGCAAATGTAGAGGCAAAGATAAATGTGGAAATCGAAGATGTGATACTTGTCAACGAGTATCGGGATGTATTTCCAACGGAAATTCCAGGATTGCCACCGGTAAGGGAAGTGGAATTCTTCATTGATTTGCACCCAGGAACGGGACCCATTTCAATGGCACCTTATCGAATGTCGCCATTGGAATTAAATGAGCTCAAGGCCAAATTGAAGACTTGTTGGAGAAGAAATTCATCAGACCAAGTGTATCACCATGGGTGCTCCAGTTTTGCTAGTTTAAGAAGAAGGACGGAAGCTCGCGCCTATGTGTGGATTATAGACAGCTAACAAGGCAACTATTAAGAATCGTTATCCTTTGCACGAATCGATGATTTGATGGATCATTGAGAGGGGCCGCAATATTTTCAAAGATTGACTTGAAGTCGGGTTACCATCAGATCCGAGTAAGGGAAGGAGACATTCAGAAAACAGCTTTCAGAACCCG
The DNA here is from genome assembly GCA_002896215.2 of Cicer echinospermum. Taxonomy (NCBI): domain Eukaryota; kingdom Viridiplantae; phylum Streptophyta; class Magnoliopsida; order Fabales; family Fabaceae; genus Cicer; species Cicer echinospermum. The sequence continues at coordinate 11,383 of PGTU02007698.1, forward strand.
CTACGGACATTATGAATACCTGGTTTATGCGTTTGGAGTTACCAATGCACCGGCAATTTTCATGGACTACATGAACAGGATCTTTAATTCGTTCCTTGATAAATTCGTGGTGGTATTCATTGATGATATATTGATTTATTCAAGGACTGAAGAAGAGCATGGAGAACATTTGCGACAAGTTCTTGAGATTTTTACGCGAGAAGCGATTGTATGCCAATCTGTCGAAGTGTGAATTTTGGCTAGAGAAAGTGAATTTCTTGGGACATGTGATAACCAAGGAAGGAATCGCTGTAGATCCGGCTAAGATTGAGGCGGTTCTTGCTTGGAAACAGCCTCAGACTGTCACTGACATACGAAGTTTTTGTGGGACTGGCAGGGTACTACAGGAGGTTTATCGAAGGTTTTGCTAAGATTGTGGCTCCATTGACACAACTTACCAGAAAAGATCAACCGTTCGCATGGACGGAGAAGTGTGAGGAAAACTTCCAGTTACTGAAGAGGAAATTGACGACCTCGCCTGTATTGGTATTACCGCAATCAGAAGAACCCTATGAAGTTTATTGTGATGCATCTCACCAAGGGTTGGGGTGTGTCCTGATGCAACACAAGAAAGCTGTGGCTTATGCCTCGAGACAATTGAAGATTCATGAGAGGAACTATCCTACTCATGATTTGGAGCTTGCCGCGGTTGTTTTTGCATTAAAGATCTGGAGGCATTATTTATATGGGTGCACGTTCACCGTGTTCAGCGACCATAAAAGCTTGAAATATTTGTTTGGAAGGAGCCCTTACCTTAACGTTAGCTCTAACGTACGATTACAGCACCGTGAGTAAATTCGGTAAAATCTTCGCTCGCAACGTCGCCTCCAAATTGGTCCCCTAGCACCGTGGCGTGGTAGGGAGCAACTTTCCCTTCTAACTATTCGTGAAATGAAGCTTGGATCTAGAAGAAACGGAGGGGTTTGTGTTTGAATCTCAAATACCGTTTTTCTTCGTTTTCGAATCAAAGAGGAAGAGTGGAGTTGCGAAATCCTTGTTCTAACACTCACCCAACATTGGGTTACTAGTCTTGAAGAAAAGGAACGAAAAAGAAAGCAAAACCAAGAAGGAGAAGAAATGGGTTTCGCGAGAGGCACGGGAGGAAGAAGATGGAAATGCTTTTCCTTTGTTTTTCCTTCCTTCCCTTTTCTTTTCTTCCTATTTCCTTTTCTCTCTTTTCTATTTCTTTTCCTTTTCTTTCCAAACAAACATATAAATATATATATATATATATATATATATATATATATATATATATATATATTAATTATAACTTAACAAATATCTCAAGCAAATATCTAGATATTTGTTAAATTACCATTTCACCCGCAACGCATTAATTCTCCGTAAAGGATTCACCACACTTAATTTAATTTATTTATCGACGAGTAATTCTAAACGGCATCAAAATATCTTTTTGATCATATAAACTCCAAAATATTATTAACTTTGGCTAAAAAGCCTCCGAGCCAAAATCCAAAATACACAAAAATACGTAAAGTGTACTTTAAAATTATGGGTCTTACATTTCTCATCTCAAGCATTCGTAAAGTCCACTTCCGTTTCAAAATACGAATCGTAGAACATTTTAATGTTGATCAAGCAATAAAAAGCATTAAGGACAGAGATGAGAAAAATAATTCAATAAACTCATTCATATAACTATAAATCAAATCAGAAAAATAAGGGTTTCATCTTATTACATCCATCCATAACAAATAGGGTTTAGTTACTCATGACAGAGATATAAAAGATAGAGATTAGAGAAGAATTACAAGAAAGATTCATGAATGATTCTTGATAAAACTGCTCCAATGATGTTAGAGACGGTCGTCTTTGAGTTTCTATGCTAGGGCACAAGTCTCTCAACTTCCCAATGGTCAAAAAGATTCCTAGACAGTGAAAAATTATGTTTTTATGAATGCTGATGCGCGTCGCGCGCCTCATGCGCAGGATTTGCACTCCGGGCATGCCTGGACTGTGCTAAAAGGCTGGAAATGCGCCTCAGGCGGAGCTGGCGCGCTTCAAGCGCACAACATCTGTTGTCTGACGTATACTGCATTTGACTCCACTTTCGATTCAGAATTTGGTTTCGATGTCTTCATGAAAGTTGTAGATATGGATCTTAGCTTTCCTTTTCAGTTGGTTTGACTCCAATTGGACATATACCACTCCAGATATGGCTGAAATACTCTACATAGGTCATGTTAATTTCTCACCAAAATTCAGCACTGCACTTAAACAAAGTAACAACACAAAACTTCGAAAAATCCCTACTTAATCAAGGAAATAATAACATAAATATTTCATTAAATCAAAAAACTAAAATCAACAAAATATATCAAATAACTCCTTAAATTAACTAATGATTAAAGATAAATAAGATTAAAATCAATGAAAAATATGCATATGATGAAGAGTCATCACAACCCCAAACTTAATGTATTGCTTGTTCCCAACCCCAAACTTAATCTATTGTTTGTCCCCAAGAAAAATTATTTTCAGATTTGGTACAGTTAAAAGCAAACTTAAAGTCAATTTCTCAAATCAAATCAAACTCAATTTTTAAAGTTCCAGCTACTACAAAACATTCATCATGCTTCATGGTTGCTTACAAAAAAAACAACACAATTTGTACATTTTAGCATTTATTCATCAAGTTCAACTCTCTCTTCACACAATCTTACCAAAAATTCTCTCAAGTGTTTAGAAAGGGTTATGAATATCACTCAAATCCTAGAACATGCATCACGCTACCATAGACTTGAAAAAAATTCTAGTTAGCAATCACAATGCAGTAAACACATGCATTTTTGGAGGACTTTCAGGTTGTAATGGGGCATAGGTAAGGGTAGGACATTTTGAGATAGTAGGCTTTACTACTTGAAGTTAGGCATAGATTTCCAGATTATTCTACCATTTTTTTTTATTTTTTTTTCTTCACCTTTTCATTGTGGAGATTCTCAAACAATGACAAAAAAACCAAGAAGATATTATTTACCAAAGTACACAAACTGAATTTTTTTTCTTTTTTCTTCTTTCTTTTTTTTTTAATTTATTTTTATGTGAATCACCACCCCAAACTTAAAAGGTTGCTATCCCATGAGCAACCCCAAACTTATAATTTTACCAAGACAACACAAAAATTTCCTACCTAACTCCAAGTAAGGTGATGTAATTAAAGTCAGGTTTTTGGTTTGTAATGTGGCTAGTGACCGAAAGAAAAAGGCAAGGCTCAAAGGAGCTAGCAAAGGATAACATATTCATAGGGTAGTTAGAAATGTTCAAACGAACAAATACAATTGCCTCGATGTATGCATAAATTACAAGTGATGCAAGTCAGAATTAGTATAAGTTCTGAAGGGATAACACATGTCTGGATAATCACACAACAAAGAATTAAAGTGTTTAGGCCCAAGAACTCACAGCTAGGATAATAATAAAGAGTATGAACTATCTAAATGAACTATCTAGTGATCGAAAGAAAAAGGCAAGGCTCAAAGGAGCTAGCAAAGGATAACATATTCATAGGGTAGTTAGAAATGTTCAAACGAACAAATACAATTGCCTCGATGTATGCATAAATTACAAGTGATGCAAGTCAGAATTAGTATAAGTTCTGAAGGGATAACACATGTCTGGATAATCACACAACAAAAAATTAAAGTGTTTAGGCCCAAGAACTCACAGCTAGGATAATAATAAAGAGTATGAACTATCTAAATGATGTCAAACATGCCACTATAAAATTTATTAAGTTTTTTTTTTTTAAATGGCAAGTGAGACTTCGACAACCAAAAAGTAATCAACAATGCATGCATTAGTGAAAATTATCGAATTGAGCAATGATATGAGCAAAGAAATAGATTTTAAAATTTTAAATCCCAAACAGAAAACTTAAGAGCAATTGCAAGTTGTTAATAGTTCTTCATCATAGTGCACGTTTACACGCAATTAGAAAGAAACAAATTCAAATAACAAATATAAGATTGCAAAAAATAAAAGTTACCTCTACTTGTGGGTTGCCTCCCACGAAGTGCTTCTTTAAAGTCATTAGCTTGACGCCTCAACTATTGTCAAGGTGGCATATATGACAGGAAGAACACATCATCCTTCTTTTTTTTTTTTTTTGGTAGAAATTCCATGAACTTGAGAAATAAAAGATGTTGCTTCCATGTCCTTCTCAACTTGACATTGATGAACAAGACATAAATTGAATTCCGAACTTTATCAATCTCTTATTTTTTCTTTTCCTCGTTCGTCTCTTTGTCTTGCTTATCTTCTTCTACCACAACAATGAAATTATCTTCAATCTTCAACTTCTCCTCCATCATCTCAAACTTAACCACTTGATCAAATAACCTCTCACATTGACTTTCAAATCTTTCAATTGAAACCATGTTATTCTTCATGAATTCAACCAAAACGTCCGTAATGTGAAAGTCTTTGTCATCTGATTCTTTGGATAGAATTTTAGGAGGTAGAATTTATTCCCAATTGATCTTTTTAATATAACACTCGTCGTTTTCTATAACTTTGAGAAAAAAATCTTCATATTCTATTTGTTCATCAAGGTCATATGAACAATGTCCATTCTTATGTGCTTCTCTGCAAAAGTCACGCCTAAGAGGCTGCATCGGAGGGATCTGAGGGTGATATCTTAAAAATGTATAACTCAAGATTTGCCCCTCAATCATGCGACATATACCAGATATAAGACAAATATCACACTCTTCATATAATTGTAGTAGAATATCATCATTATAATCGTCCATGCTTTACAGCGAATAGTTATCTCAAACAAAGAAGAGACAAACCACTAGACATGACATTAACAAGTGCAACACATAAAAATAGAAAATAAAAAAAATTCAAAAAATAAAATAAAAATTTTATGGCAGAGCAAAAAATTTCGATTAAGTAAATAAATTAAATTAAATAGTGATATGACAATTCCCCGACAACGGCGCCAAAAACTTGATAGCGTTTCAGCAAGTGTACTGAATCGTTGCAAGTAATAATAAAATGTAGTACCGAGTGTCGAACTCAAGGATTGCCTTTTACTATTGAATTATATTTAATTACAAAAATTGAACAAAAATTTCCCACATTGATTGAAAATAATATTTAAAATTAAAAATAGTAATAAAGATGATCTTTTATAATAAGAAAAATATTAGGGATGAGTTTCACTTCGAATCCAACCTCGGTGTCTAATTTAATCCTAGTTACTGAATTTTTTTATTGAATTATTATCGAATTCTCTTTAATATTCTTGCCCTAATGTCTTAGGGACATAACCTTTAATTCCAAAGTAACCCCTAATTCCTTCGTAGATTTAAGATTAGAATTAAGCATTACCGTACAAGAATTCTCTTTTTAAACTATTGACTCTGCAACTAATTTAATTGGTTTCATGACCTGCATCTATGTCTATACTACAAATGAATTTCTCATATCAAGCATTCGTAAAGTCCACTTCTGTTTCAAAATATGAATCGTAGAACATTTTAATGTTGATCAAGCAATAAAAAACATTAAGCACAGAGATGAGAAAAATAATTCAATAAACTCATTCATATAACTATAAATGAACTCAGAAAAATAAGGGTTTCATCTTATTACACTCATCCCTAACAAATAGGGTTTAGTTACTCATGACAAAGATATAAAAGATAGAGATTGGAGAAGAATTACAAGAAAGGTTCATGAATGATTCTTGATAAACTACTCCAATGATGTTAGAAACAATCGTCTTTGAGTTTCTATGCTAGGGCACAAGTCTCCCAACTTCCCAATGGTCAAAAAGATTCCTAAACAGTGAAAAATTATGTTTTTAGGAATGCTGATGCGCGTCGCGCGCCCCAGGCGCAGGATTTGCGCTGCGGGCGCGCCTGGACAGTGCTAAAAGGATGGAAATGCGCCTCAGGTCAGGCGCAGCTGACGTGCTTCAGGAGCACAACATCTGCTGTCTGGCGTATACTGCATTTTGCTCCTATTTCGAGTCTGAATTTGGTTCTGGTGTCTTCATGAAAGTAGTAGATATGGATCTTAGCTTTCATTTGCATTAGTTTGACTCCAATTGGACATTTTCCACTCCATATATGGCTGAAATACTCTACATAGATCATGTTGATTTCTCACCAAAATTCAGCACTGCACTAAAACAAATTAACAACACAAAACTCCGAAAAATCCTCACTTAATCAAGGAAATAATAACTTAAATATTTCATTAAATCAAAGAACCAAAACCAACAAAATATATCAAATAACTCCTTAAATTAACTAATGATTAAAGATAAAGAAGACTAAAATCAATGAAAAATATGCATATGATGAAAAGAGTCATCAGGAAGTAATGTACACACCTTCCAAAGATAATGTGTTGGACTAGAATGTGCTGCCCAATATGAAGGTTGTGTAGAGTGAGCAACTTCAGGCTTATGTCCACAAAAGCGATCTTGGACAATCATCTACGACTTCCGAGAATGACTGACAATATTATGCATAGAATATTATCATAAAGTATGATTGACAAATTAGGGGATACTTAATGAAATAAAATGTGTTACATTTGCATAAATTGTGCATAATATTTGGTCTTTGAGATAAAAAATAATCGTCATAGATTCAAATTATAACTCTAAAGATAAACGTCGATTGAAAATTTAAAAATAATAAATTTTTATAAAAGGTTACTCTAGCAATATTTAAAGTTTGACCTTTTTTTTTTAAATTGATCCTTAAATTTTTCTCTCCTATTAATCCTTTTAAATCTCAAAACATGCATGTAATAGTCCGATTTTATTAATTTACGTGTTTAACTTTGTTCAAACATGCCCAGATAGTTGTTAATATGGTCTTGTGTCCATAATAAGAAAATGATACTTTTAATTTTATTTTATTAAAAATTAAATTAAACGACAACTTTTCCACTGAAGTTATAATATTGTAACACTCCATTTTTTAAATCACTTGTTTGTGGGGTAATATAAAAAATAACGTCTTTAAAACTCTGAAGTTACTAAATGTCAATGAGAACATCAACTATCATTTTGGTGAATCTTGTGATTGAGATACTTTTTACTATGGCTCACTTTTATATTCTAATTTTACTTTGGATTATTTTATATTTCTCTCAATTAAATTATCTTATTGTTTTATGTACATGTTTGAGATAACCAACTTCTGTATGCTTTAATTAATCAATTGACTAGGGATCAACTACAATTAATTGGTAGATCTATAGGATAATTGAGATTAGAATATTAGTACAATTAAACATAGATACTAATCATTTAACCTCTTAGTTCTTTATGTGTTCTCTTAATTGAGATTATGTGTTCTCTTAATCAAATAATTAATTTAGAGAAAATAATGTTACATTAAATGATAAATATGTGTTAATAGTTTTTAGAGGAGGAATTGATAGTTAAGAGGACAACAAAAATTCATAGAAAACTAGAATTCGAGGTATTAAAATTATAAGTAAAACCATAATCCTAGATTTGCTCTCCATTGAATTACTTGTTACTATAAATTTAATTTTTAAGTTTTCGTAACAGACCAACCATAATAATAAATAATAATAATAATAATAATAATAATAATAATAATAATAATAATAATAATAAAAATAAATAATAATAATAATAATAATAATAATAATAATAAATAATAATAATAATAATAAAATAATAATATTAAAAAAAAAATAATAATATAATAATAATATTATTATTATTATTGTTATTATAAAGCTTATTTCAACACAATAGACAAAAGTAAGGTAAGTATATGAATCGAGCGCTGTAAATAAGCGTTGTGGAATCGAGCGCTGTAAATGATACAACAGCGCTTTTAAAAAAGCGCTATAAAACATGTAAATACAACGTGCGCTTGTTATGCACATTTTACAACGCTTCTTCACAAAAAAGCGCTGTAATATGCACCCCATTATATGAGTTATAGGTCTGCTTTTAGAGCGCTTTCTAACACAAGCGCTGTAAAATGCACACCCATAATTTCATATTATGGTCTGCATTTTACAGCGCTTTCTCAAAAAAGCGCTGTAAAATGCCCAACCATAATTTCATATATGGGTGTGCATTTTATAGCGCTTTCTCAAAAAAGCGCTGTAATATGCCCACCCATAATTTCATATATGGGTGTGCATTTTACAGCGCTTTCTCTCAAAAAAGCACTGTAAAAATGCCCACCCATAATTTCATATTATGGGTCTGCATTTTACAGCACTTTTGTTGTACATTTTACAGCGCTTTCTCACGAAAGCGCTGTAAAATGTGCACCATTAAAGTGCTTTAGAACAACATTTTACAGCGCTTTAAAAAAAAAGCGCTGTAAAATGTGTGTGTGTGTTTTTTTTTTTTTTAAATGCTGTAAATTAATTATTTGAAATGAAAAGCGCTTTTTAGCTTTTTATGACATTTTTTTAAAAAAGCGCTGTCTTTTATCTTTGTATCCAAAATTATTTTGATCCAAAATCACTTCACAATCAGTGCACACAACAACAAAACATATTCAAATACCATAAGCAGTTCACACAATCAGTAGAACAGAAATCAGAACTCTATAACTTTATTAACATATATGTAACTCTGTAACTCTGTAATTTACAACCTAAGTAACTACATTCAGATACATATATACAACCTAATTAACTACATTCAGATACGTATATATATATATATATATAGAACCTAATTTACAACCTAAACTACATTCAGATCCATATGCATGTTCATATATTGTGTCCTATGATCATTTACATATAATAACTAACAGAATATACACAATATGCACTAGCTACCATATAATATTTAGATCCCTTGCCCAACAGCAAGCTATTTCCCAGAAAATCAAATAATTTGCATGTCAAGCACATACTGACACCAGTCTTCCTTTAATTCCATCAGATCTTCCTCAGAATATGATGGACTGGAATTGTCAAAGTACTGCAATATAAAAATTGAACATATTATATTATGTTAGTATCAAATTTATAGATAATTTATATATGAAAATCATATAATGCAAATACCGTATCGTTTCTGGATAATAGTTTATTCTTCTCAACAATCTCCTTCATAAATCTCAATACGTAGTACCCACAGTCGATGTTATTTGTTTGACGAGGGCACTTTATTGGGATCCATGTAATGTTATTAGACTTCTGCTTCGACACTTTTAGCACCTCTTTGAGCTCGATAAACTTTTAAGGCACTATCGAATGAATAAATGTGATTATTAGAGCATGAACAAACACATTATATATATATATATATATATATATTATATATATATATATATATATATATATATATACATATGTAAGAAATAAATGAATATTACTTACGTGTCGAGCATAGTCTTTATTTTCGGGTGATTGCTGTAATTGCCCGGGGTGCACGGGATCCAAATAGTTATTAAACTTCAGAGACGCATTGATTGCAAATAGCACCCAAATGTGCCCTACAACAACAAAAAATTGGTTTAACAATTTTGTTTATACACAACTAATAAATTAAATTCTCATCATTAAAAAAGATAAAATTACGTACCCTGAATTATATGGTGCCAAGAACAATTTATTCACTTTCTATATTTCCTAAAAACATATCTACAATGTATTTTTTACATTGTCCTGGATCGAGTTTCCACATCGACATCTTATGTGGAGACAAGAATGAGTATTTAGTTGACAATTTCCTCGTGCACACGACCTTCTCGTACAAAAACCTTCAATGAAAATTTTTAAACTAGATTATTACCAATACATTTAATTAATTACAATTAAAATGCAATTAAAAAGTATTTTTTACCTTATGTACAAGCTGATTACAGTAGCACTCAGCTCTTATGTTCGAGAAGTCGTACATGTGCTCCTTTTCGAGGTATTCATATACTCATCTCCAAAAATGTCTTTATTCATGTGTACGATGGGCGAATCGTTGCTGCTGCCCGTGTTCCTTTTTATTGGATGGTCAAGACACGCCCCGTATTTACCAAGGCGTGGCTGACTTTTAATTAGGAGCAGCAGCAGCAGCGACCGATTTTCCCCGATCCAGATTTTTTTGTTGCTGCAAGTTTGGCAGCTTTATTACCTCCATGCCTTTGTAGTTTGGCAGCCCTATTAACCTCCCATTTTTGAGGTTTGCTGCCTTTTTTTTGGCTGTAGGGGTGGTTTATTTATTTGGACCTACAAAATGAGGTAAAATGTTAGTTTATTGAATCTGAAAACATGACAAACCTTAGGCCAATAAATGTGACAAACCTTTTTCGGGAGATGTAACTGATTTGTCTTTGGGAATCTTTTTTTGGAGGGCAACAAGGTTTGTGGGCCATGCACGTAACTGCCAATGAGCGTCGCTTAAGAATTCATACTCCATCGTTGTCCGGTATGGGCAACGGTGCAGTTGGTTCGAAGCAACGGTAGGCGATACTTTGCATGGCCGCGCGGGGATGGAATATTGTGCAATACTTCGGGAGAAGTATTGTACAATATTCCTTTTCCCACCTTCCGTTGAGTTAGGCGAGGACAAGTAATAAAACATGTAAGTGACACCCTACATCAATAGTTAACATAAGTAGCAGTTAATATATTAAGTTTGTTTAATACATAAGTAGTTACATAAGCAAGTAAGTAGTAAGTAATTAATTACCCGGGAATACTTTTCAAACCGACGTTGCAACTCCCAGTTTCACTCTCCATTTGTATTTCAGGTTGGATGCTGAACCGGAAGTTGCTTGTCTTTATTCGTATTCACCCAAGAGTGCCACTTGCTCTGATAGGATTCTGAGCTTCTCTAATACTTCCTCGTTGGAAGGTTTTTGGCACTTCTCTTGAGGAAAAAAAGCTTTTGGGAGTTACGCCAAATCCTTTTCCCCTAACTCGACCGGAATACTCAGGGACATTAAACACTTTCCCAAGAATGTCCCTGCAAGTATCCTTGTTGCCCTCTTGAGTTTCAGAACTTGTTCAATAATTTCCTAAAATACATGTAACATTAAAAAGATAAGTTCAATAGCATTTTTAAAATACAATATTAAAAAATATTAAAGTGATAATATACTTACACAAAGTTCTACAACTGTTTTTGACATTTTCATTATCAACCACTCCTTCTTTATTAACATGCGCTTCCTTCCACAATATATGACGACCCAAGGGTTGATCGGCTTGGGTGCTTTTCTCTATTCGTTAAAATCATAAACAAAATAATACAAATTAGTTACACACTATAGTTTTTAATATAAATTACTTTCATTATATATAAAGTGATGTTTAATTACTTACAATTTGTTGTTCAAATGCGTGCATATCCCATACGTGATTTCTTGTATGGGTGTTTTTGGGTTGCTTGCCCGTTGCGCGATTTGCCTTACTAATATTCTATAATAAAAAAAAAAATAGCAATTGTGTAAAAAGTTAAAATACGCTACGAAATATGAATAATAAAACACAATGCTAATAAATAATCACTTACGACAAACGCCGGTGTCAGAAGCTTTGAAACAAATGCTCTCCATCATCCTTTGATATATAATGTTGATATATATTTTTGGAGGTTCAGCATTTGTGTTTCCTTCTCTAGTCTTTTAGATAGAAATTTGAGAGCATGGGATCTAAATCCACGATGGATTTTCCCAGCAACTCTCAAACACATACGACTCTTCGTTCCATCAAGAACAAAAGTTGTCTGGAATGAAAACAATTATAAGTAATATGTATTTTAAGAAAAAAAATTATAAATGCAACAAAAGAGTAGATCAAAAAATTTATGAATGTCATTCCATATATATCTTTGGCATCCTTCAATGCCTATTCTCCAGTGTCTATTTGTGATTGGGACAATTTTGACGAACAACAACACCCAATATAGCTTACAAACATGGAGCTGTTGGGGTCAACTGGCTGACCACTCTCGTTTCCAGCCAACCTAAAAACTCATCTAGTAAGCTAATGCCTAACCAATAAAGAGATAAAATCACACAGCAAACAAAGATAGTATAACCTCACAAATTTAACTCCCACTACTCCTTGCTTTAATCACCTTTTGCATTATATAGTCTGACACGTTTGACTTCTTTTTCATAAGCTTGGAGGTGCCAACTTCTTCATTTTGAACTTCTTATATCTTTGTTTGTATCCATTTTTTAACTACAGACAAGTTCAACATACAGTTTAGTATAACATCACAATACAGCTCACATGGATCATGCATTATTATAACAACCGTCAACATGTATCAGTATATCTTAAAAAAGCTCAACATGCATTTTAATGATTACAAATAAATTTATAACATAATACCTGAATAATGGTTCGAAGAAAGATGAAATGAAAGAAAAGAGGGAACGCAGAAAGTTCACAGAAATATGGTTCAAAGAAATAGGATATTGAAGAAATACGGTGACGCCATGAGGGTTACGTCATTTCAATGAAATATATATTGTGTTAAAATGGGAGAGATGATCTTGGATGGAATAAGTTCGAAATGAAGGAGATGATCGTGGAATAAGGCTTCGTAATGGACGGGCATGACTAGGGTTGCAAAAAAGAGAGAAGAACGATGAAGGTTGAGAGAGATGATAGTGAAGTTTACGTTAATGAAGAGGAACTGAAGATGGTAACTGTTATATATACGTAAAACCATTTACAGCGCGTTTATAAGCCTTTACAGCGCTTCTTTTGCAAAGCGCTCTAAAAGCTTTTTAGTTAAATTTTAAAAAGCTCTTTTTACAGCGCTTACTTTCCCAAAAAGCGCTGTAAAAAGACCTACGTGTGTTATTATGTTTATATGAATGCCTTTTACAGCGCTTTTACACATAAGCGCTCTAAAATGTCTCTTTATGTTAATTTAAAAAGGCTCTTTTTACAGCCGCGGTTTCCCCAAATAACGCTGTAAAAGACCTCCGTGTGTTATATTATGTTAGTGAGATGAATGTTTTTTAAAGCCCTTTTACAGCGCTTTTACACATAAGCGCTCTAAAATGTCTCTTTAATGTTAATTTTAAAAGGCTCTTTTACAGCGCTTTTTCCGAAATAAGCGCTGTAAAAGACCTCGTGTGTTATTATGTTATATGAATGTTTTTTTAAAGCACTTTACAGCGCATTCTTATAACATAAGCGTCTAAAATGTCTCTTTATGTTAATTTTAAAAGGCTCTTTACAGCGCTTTCCCAAATAAGCGCTGTTAAAGACCTTACTTATTTGTTATATGAATGATTTGTGTTATGTTATGTTATATTTTTTAATACAAGCTCAACATGCTGCAAAACCCACTATAGTAGATAACTGGGTCACCACACAAATCCCCTTATCTTTTATGCATAGATTCTTCACCAACTTCTCGCTTTTATGTATCTTTCTTCACAAACATCTAAAGCTTACTTCTTTCACTAATTCAATCTCCACCCTCAACACCCTTTTATCTCTTTACATTCTCTTTCCTTCTTAAAATCGAAACTTGGTATTCAGGATTATTGCCATGTTGCGAAAAATGGGTTGTGGTCTGATGTTTTTGTTAACAATGTGTGTTTTTGGGGATTCCCATGATGCGTACAAGGTGTTTGAAGAAATGGGTTTGTTGTCTGATGTTTTTGGATTCCATGATGCGTACAAGGTGTTTGAAGAAATTAGGTTCTGAGAATATTATTTTTTAAAGCTTTTTTACAGCGCTTTGTCAAATAAGCGCATGTGTAAAATGTCTTTTTTACTTATTTTCAAAAGAGTCGTTTACAGCGCTTTGTGTGAAAAGCGCTGTAAAAGGTATAAAACACTCATTATTTTATTTTTAAAAGGATCGTTTACAGCGCTTTTTAAGATAAGCGCTGTAAAATGTCTCTTTATTTTATTTTTGTGTTTGGTTTATTTGGGTTGGGATGACATTAAAAAACATTTTTATCATTGTTATTTGATTAAAAAATATTGTTATCATTGTCTTTATCACAATACTTTAGGAGATGATGAATTATTAGAAATGAGAATCTTCTGAAGAATCTATATATATATGCACTGAGCAAAAGAGAATCTCTCTATTAGTTCAGTTCAGTTCATGTAAATTACTAATTTATATTTCAGTTCAGTCATGTAAATCAAGCTAAATATAAAACATCATTGTTACATGAACTTGGTATAAAACACTCAAATCAAGCTAAATATAAGCAGAAAATAATAATATTAATCAGAAAATAAATTAATCAGAACTTAGTATAAAAAACTCAATTCAGATTACATGCATATTTACAATAACACAGTTCAGATTACATGCATAGCTTATATAAAACAATTTAAACATATACATTAAGATGCCCTTCTTCTTTTCCTGGTGACATTCACATTTGTTTGTCCATTTACAATACGAAACGATGGATTAATCCAATTCCCTCATCATGATCATCTCTAAGATATAAACCATCATCAGTTGAATCAATTTCATGTGGTTGTTGTGATGTTGCAATATAAAAGATCATTACCAACATCTTCATCATTATTGTTATCATCACTTATTTTATTGGTCGATAGGACAACAGACCATTTATCATTAGAAGGATCAGTGACATAAAACACTTGTTGAGCTTGCGACGCTAAAATAAAAGGCTCGTCTTTGTATCCCACCCTATAAAATCGACAAGCAAGAATCCTGACTCATCAATCCGAACGCGCCATTATTATTATCGACCCACTTGCAACCAAATATGGAACACGAAAACATTGTGTAGTCTAACTCCCATATGCGCTCGATAACCCAAAATATGATAGATTTGCATATATTGGTTTTTGTCTTCTTTGCACTTGAGGACATGCATCGCTTCAGCTACGAGAGTGACTCCACTATTTTGCATAGTGGTCCTGATCATCTTGTTCTTTGGTATAAAATGTGTAGCCGTAATAAACATAACCAGTGTAAGAAAAGATCATGTAAGCTTCGGACCAATTGCTAGCGCACCTCAATCTATTTCGTGAAATTGATCCGGGGTCTATATCAATTTTGACATTATGTGATTTTTTTATACCATCGTAACAAAACTATCGATCTTGTGCTCTCGAGGTATATCTCGAATTATCAATGTTTAACGAATACCTATTCATGTTCTGAATCAAACGAGATAACTGATCAATGATAAACTTGTAAACATACGGTTTGAACCTCATCATCATTGTGCAGACATACAATTGTGCCTGCTCCCATTTTGTCCAATGGATAAATAGTCAGTATGTGACTCCTCCTTCCAGTTATTATCTCAACCTTCTAACTGATAGTCTTCCCGAATGACGAGACATGGGAAGCCCTATGGATTCATAACATTGGACAGATCGTAGATTCACAATACATTTGAATTGCACAGCCTCAGCTCTCTTCAAGGCACATAATGTATGCGTTAGCATACAACCTTTGACCTAGTTTCTTGTCAGCTAACTTCTACTTTTTGCGTACCCTTTTAATATTTTCATATATCGTTATCGATACATCCATCTCGAAGATCTTCTTCAACATGCTTTTGCAATCTCTCAACTCGGTCCGGCTCATATATCATGTATCGAAGTCAGTGAAGTATATGGTTCAAAAACTATTCTCCAAAATTAATGTTCTTTTTTTTCTCACCATAATCTTATCCAACATGTGTAGCTTTGATCAATTCCATTACATACTAGATGTCCTTCTAATTCATCTTCCTAACACGATTCAAAAAACATTTTAAAACAAGGACAAACTAACTCTTTTGGATCTTTGCATTCTCACTGCAAACTCAACAAAACTCCTTCACTCCATTTCCATACTCTTGACAATCGATTGGACTGAAATCCATTTCCTATCCAATAACCACCTATATAAATGCATAACAAAAATAATAA
>PGTU02007700.1:0-36938 GCA_002896215.2 Cicer echinospermum
AGATTTACACTAAAATAATAATGATATTTTTAAAAAATATTATGCTCAATATTTTCCTTATGGGTAAATTAAAATATTTGCCCCAGTTTAGCTGCAATTAATCTGCACAAGAGGACCATAGAAATTATTAGGTCCATGAGATGGTTTCTCCCCTTTTAAGTAAATATTTTTTATATACAAATAAGTATTAGAAATTAAACTCCTAATCACTTGTTTAGGAGACCTTAGTTCCTTTATCACTCATATCAACTCATTGTCGGTAAAAAATATAAAAGAATTAAATTCTACAATTTATTAGAATCAAATAAAGTTTTAATGGAACACTTTAAATTCCAAAATATAAATTATCGTAATTATAATTGATTAGATAAAATGGCAACAAAATATATAGGATTTTTGAAAAAGATTCATAATAGTTAAGAATACCATGTTTGACATATACTAAACCACCGTATAAAAAGTCATAAATCATACAAATGGAAATATTTGCTCGTCACCTTATAATCATTAGTTTTACAAAAGATATGCAATTTGAATCTACCAATGTTTCACATATTAGAGTAGGAATTCCCCTTGTATAAGACGTTTGAAAACAAAGACGTCGACACAAATATAAATAGTGTATCCCATAAAAGCATTCTCTTCACTCCTGCACAATTATCATTAACAATAACACTTAATTATACATCATATGGCACACAAATAGTAACATCATCTTTAATTCACTTCCTAAGACACTCCAAAGGATATGCAGTGAAGTAGAATAAGTAGAATAAATAGTCGTAAGACGAATGACAGGTTTATGTTTAGAGTCATTTAAAAGATTTTACAATGAATCCAAAATCAACCTATTCACTTTTACAATATTAAAAGAAACTTTAGAAAGTTTACAATTGATGAGATTGATTGTATCTTGAATTTCTTAGTGAAAACTGAGTTTGTAGTGAACTTGTATACTCTTGAGAACTTGATTTTACATATACGAATAAACTTGAGTGTGCTTGAGTATTTTAATCAAGTCTTACCCTTTGTTGAAAAGTGTTTTTGAAATTTACTTGATGTAAGTTCATAGTCTCCCAGTTTTAATGTCTTCAACTTATATAGGCGAGAGAGACCTTCACACTCTTCTTTTCTTTAGATCTAATGATCTGGAAGGAACTTTGAATGAGTTTGAGCGCTTCAGTAAGTTGCAAAGACTTTTATGTGTTCGTTGGGTACAAGTTCCAACACATGATAACCTTTAATGATGAAGATCTTGAAGATTTATGAACATTCTGAATTTTATGTTGACTTAATAATGTTTGTTGCGTTGTTTTTTTTTTCTTGCAGTGATGTAGGAGATATAAAACGTGGGGTTGAATCCCATATTTTCATGCTAATAATGCTCACAACAGTAAATAGTGCTAGTTCATTAATCTTTTGTCACTTTTTTGTTGCTTTTGTACTTGCGTAATGTTGTACGAATGTTTTGAACTCATGAATTTTTTGAATTATACATTGATCATTTTGATTCTCATAATTGTTGATGTTTTTTCCAACAAGGATGAGTTGTGCATTTCTTATTTGATCTTTGTCAATCTTAATTGTGGTGTATTAGTGAGAGACCACTTTTGTTGACAATTATGATTATATTTCTTTATCATAAATGTGAATATTCTTCTTTGCATTTATTCATCATTCTTTCAAGTAAATGTCTTGAATATTCTTGGTGTTTTTACTACTATTATTCATCTTTTAGATTTGAATAGGGAAAAATAATTTCCATGGATAATGATTATGATCATTTCTTTATGACACAAGAGAATACTCCACTTGTATTTATTAAAATATTATGTATTATAAATAACATTCAATATTCTTGCGGGATTTAATACCAATATATCTTTTGATGATAAGTGATATTGATGTTATATTTTTCTACTTATTCCAAAATAGTTTTAATTATTTTCTTGTACGTGATGATGAATATTTTAAATTTTGTTCATACTTTGTCGAACACTCTGAAATTTGTAATGAACATGTCAACTCTGTTTATATTGAAAGTTATTTTTTCACATATTGTTGTTTGATTAGGTCATTTTTACTTTAATCCATTTAGTATCTATCTGTCTTATTCATTTAAGAATAACAAAGTGTATTTTCCACTCAATAGCTACAGCAGTAGATAACAGTGTAATCAAAATTTCTTATTCATTTTCATTAAAGTTTTATCTTAAAACAATCACTACAGATTTTGTCTCAAAACAATCTCTCCCCTTCTATTGGATGATGATGCACTTAATGATCCTTAAGATTATAGATTTTTGATTAATAAATTCAGGCTAAAAACATTGTAAATAATGCCAAGAGGTTGATCGATAACATTTTTTCATTAATTGTTGTCATCCAATATTTCTCTCTCATCATATATACATCCTAAATACTCTCCCCCTTTTGGTAACTATCTTAAAGGTTGGGGAATGATAAA
This sequence comes from Cicer echinospermum, assembly GCA_002896215.2. NCBI lineage: Eukaryota > Viridiplantae > Streptophyta > Magnoliopsida > Fabales > Fabaceae > Cicer > Cicer echinospermum. The sequence goes on from PGTU02007700.1 coordinate 2,468, forward strand.
TATGAAGTACATTTTTAGGAAACAAGAATATGAATACTTTCACATAAAAATCAAGCAATTTAGAAGTCCATTGTTAGAATCAAGTTGATTTGAAGAACTATGATCCTTGTTTTGATGATAACAATTATTTTGTGGGAACTAAGTTAAAGCACTAATCCTTCTGTTTTAAGTGTGTAGTTCCCAAATCAAATTTATTTGAATGACTTTTACGCTAACAACCCTTATGTTTGGACTTTGTTAAAGAAAGATCAAGAATCCACTCTGATTTATGTATTTTGAGTTTGATGAACGCGCTATGACACTTGCCTCTGGTGATTCTATTATCGCATCAATGTGGCTGATTGTTTGGCTCTAATGACTACAACAAGCATTTATCACTCTGCCTCTTAAATAAGCACAGTGATTGTCTGTTCTGATACGGTCAAGCATGTGATCTATGACTCTGTATATAAAGTCAATGCTCTAATAAAAAAGTCAATATTATGAAAAGTCAACGTTTTGATAACAATCAGACACTGATAGATACTCAATGCTATGATGAAAAGTCAACGTTTTAAGGAAGAGAAAATTATGCATCGTTGCCTCAACACTCTGAATCAATTATTTGTCTGATCATGATGCCATCTACTTTCTGCTGTTTCTATATCAAAGATACGCAAAATCAATTCACTACATCAATATAAAATCTTAGACAACACTTTAAGCATTTGATAGTGTACGAAGCTCTTTTATTTCAATGCCATTAAAGGTATATACATCATTTAAAAAATAAAAAATAAAAATAAAAAGCGTTGATTTAATGTTAACCTAATAACATGTTTCCTGTTATAAATCACTGTAAAAAGTCAGCTAATAATAGCGCTTTTAAAATATAAGTGTTTCTAAACACGACCTATAATAATGCTTTCTCTTATAAGAGCTATAAAAGGTAAATCAATAATAATGCTTTTTTCGTATAAGCATTTTGAAACCATCCAACCATTTTATCGGTTATCTAAACAAACAGACAACTCTCGTATATTTTTTTTTCTTTCAATATTTGTTGAAAGTACATAGGAACATATTTGCACAAATTTGTAATGATCGTAAAACTTCAAAATTATAATATATAGGAAAAATTTGTAATTAATTTGATAATTGATCTCTAATACAAATTCAAAATTAAATATACTCCTTGTATCTTTTAAAACAAAATTCTTGTTATCATCAGGTCAGAACAATTCCCACCATGGTTCGAGAACATATAGTCTAGTTGTAATGACCCAAACACGACTAATTATATTTAACTGAGCAACCATAATATATCGTCAAGGATATAATAATCAAATATGTAGATAAGACTTGGGTTCCTCACAGATTGAAATTAGTGACAACTTAGCAGTAGATCGCGACCACACCAATTGGATCAAACACTGGAATTTCAATGGTTTCTAAAAAACATTATATGATTCTTAATTCGAGTTTGTATTGACACAAATCTTCTTAACTCAGTTAGTTATAAAAATATATACATCAATGCAATGATTTATAGGACACAACTGAATCTCCATGTTAATTTATAAGACAATTTTGTACCAATATTTATAATCATACACCAAATGTATATAGGTAGCTATATAAACTTATATTGGTCTCCACATAATCTTGTTCGATTTATTCTTCGAAACATGAGCTACCCTTGAGCAAGCATGTAATATTTGGATAGCTCTAACAAAAACAAAATATATTATAATACTATAATATATATATATATATATATACTATATATATAAATAATATATATATATATATATATATTGTTAGAGCTATCCAATTTCCATACACAACCACATAATTTGTAGAAAGTTTGAATCAATTATATATTAGGCGTACAAATATAACTTCAATTTCGGGTGATTTGTATAATCACCATTATACAATCAACATCTAGTGCCTCCTAAAAAAATTCAAATAAGCAAATCAAGTGAAAAAAAGAGAAATAATATACCATACATATTAATTGAGAAAATCTAACCCATACATGGTAAAGTAAAACAATGTATCGAATGATCTTTATTGGTCCATCCACTAGATCAACTATATAATCTTTGACATGAGTTGGTCGGTCAAACATAGATATTTGATGGAGAGATATGAAAAAGAGTTTGTTGATCAATTGACGCGGGCACACCAATTTTGTATACAAGTACCTTGAAAAAAAATATAACATTAGATCACTGATTCATAGATACAAAAAAATAATTCATTCATCTAAAGTTATTAGGAGTACCTTACGTATATGGAGATAACAAAGGCACCTATTTCTTGATGTTCGAAAAGATCTATCATTTGCTCCATACTAATACTTTCTATATATGACATACGAAAAATACCTTTCTTCATTTGTATTTCAGGCATGTCCGCATTCATAGACATATTTGTTTCTATAATTGTTTCAAGACACTACACAAATCGAGAAAAAGGTGCACAAATCACTTTTGAAGTCTTGGTTTTGCAAGACCTTGTTTTGGTGTTGCAACTGACATATTACTAGGTCCAACCTTCTCAATTTGTCTGACTTGTTACATATTTTGTGTTTGAATCTAAAACATCGTGAAATTAAGTTAGTTAATGATTAACTAATGCTTAAATAATAAAACATTAACTAGGTGATTGTCTATATCATTCTTTTTTTATGATATATATCAATATACCTGCTTTTTTGACGTGACTAACTCACTCGCCTTAACATCATTACCATTTACTTTGCATTTTACAGGATTCTGAAAATGGTGTAAAAAAATTGGAAATATCAAGACAAAATAAAAAATAATATAACACTAAATGTTGATAGTGATCAAAATAGTAAGTAAAAAGAGATCAAAACATGTGGCACAAAAAGAGATCATTCCCCTAAAAGGATTCCAAGAAGTACCAAAGTAAAGACAAAGGTACTGAAAAGAAGAAATAACTGGTTTTAAACACAAGGAACCTGAACACTTTAAAGAAGAAGATGACAAATAGAGTACACAAGACGATATACTCTAAATCAATAATCAATATAGAGCTAGTAATGAACTTTTCAATTAGCAGATACATCAATTAATTAAATAGGTTGCACTACTTTAATTTAGTATTAACTACCTCGGGAAGGTTATTTGAAATAATATGATTGGAACCAATTTGCCGCTAGGGGTATCCATGTTTTGTGGACAACTTTATGACAAATTTTTTTCATTATTCTTTTTTTTGTAAATAATGAAGTTCGACAGTTACCTCTTGTATCATAAGAAAAAAATTCTACATTGGATTTTTGTCCTTTTGATGTTGATAATAGTCTTTTGGATTGGCTCTAAACCCTTTACCCGACACATGACCAGAATATTCAGGAACATTTATTACTTTATTAAGTATGTCCCTACAACTAGTGTCTTGTGTCTCTCCTTGAGATAAACTCTCCTAATTAACATATATTAATACGAAAAAGATAAGTTTATCATGAACACTTTCACAAAACATTAACAAAATACATAAACAGTGTTATAGCTAGTGTTCTTATATACTTACACACCGTTCATATACTTGTTGTACACCTTCGTTATCAGCCACTTCATCCTTATTTTCACTAGCAACTTTCTACAATATATGAGGACAAATAGATGTTTGATCAGACCCCATCTATTTTATCTAAACAATTAAACAAATAATCATAAAAAGTAGATTTTATTGTTACCATCGCATACAATATATATATTTTATTAATATATACTTACTATTTTTTTCTCCAAACTTACATATCCCATACGTGATGCTTTGTGTGGATGTAAGAGTTTTGACGCTCTCTCGCAATTTGTATTGCTTAAGTTATGTATAAATAAGTAGCACTCAATTATAATATCTGTAAGACCCATAATTTTAAAGTACCTTTTATGTATTTTTGGTATATTTTGGATTTTGGCTCGGAGGCTTTTAAGCCAAAGTTAATAATATTTTGGAGTTTTATAATCAAAAAGATATTTCGATGCCAATTAGAGTTTCTCGTCGATAAATAAATTGAATTTAACTGCGGAAATACTTTAACGGTAAATTTAAGGGTTTCGGGTGAAACGGTGAATTTAATAATATCTAGATTTTGAATATTTGTTAAGTTTATATTTATTTTATAATTCATAATGTTTGCTTGAGGGAAAAAGAAAGGAAAACTAGAAGGAAGGAAAAGGAAAGAAATAGTATATAAAGAAGGGAAGGAAGAAAGGAAAACAAAGGAAAGAAATTGAAAGGAGAGAAAATAGAATTTTCCATCTTCTCCTCCTCACGTCACGCAAAGAAACCAAAATTCCATCCTCCCTCCATTTCGTTTCGTTGCTTCCTTTCTTCAAAACTAGTGACCCAAGGTGGGGTGAGGTTAGATCAAGGTTTCGTAACTCCACTCTTCCTCTTTGATCGAAAACGAAGAAATACGGTTTTTGAGATCAAACACAAACTCCTCCGTTTCTCCTAGATCCAAACCTCTTTTTCTCGAAGAGATAGAAGGGAAAGTTGCTCACCTCCGTGCTACGGTGCTAGTGCACTAACTTGGAAGCGGCGTTGCGAGCGGAGATTTTACCGGAATTTCTCGCGGAACCGGAAACTCTCGATAAAGCTAACTTTGAGGTAAGGGCTCCTTCCAAACTTTTAGTTTGCATTAGGGACTTATCTGTGGTTGTGTGGGAAGGAATTTTGTTAGGGTTAAATGTATCGATTTGGGGAAAAACGAAACTAGTGCGTTATGGGTAAAACCTTAGAGTTAGGTTTTGTTTACAGTGATGAATGTTTCGTGGTAAATGAGATTGGATGTATCTGGGTGTTATGTTGCGTGATTTGTGTTCGTTGTATTTGGTGTGTTCGTACTTGATGTTTGATAATTGGTGTGGTGTTGTGAATTATGGTTTGAATGTGAAAGTATGTTTGAATTTGTTTCTGTGGAATTTGAAAACCATTAGAGTTAAACGAGTATTAAAAATGGGGAATCTTTTAATACCTCGGTTTACTTAATATGTATTTGAGGAAAATGTTTAAGTTAATTGGGCGTTGAGAATGGGGAATCTCTTAATGTCTCGGTTACTTAACTATCGTTTTTGAAAATCGTTTCGATAAATGAGTATTAAGAATGGGGAATCTCTTAATGACTCGTTTACTGAATGTTTTGCGAGAAAATCGTTTAAGTCAAAAGTATATTAAGAATGGGGAATCTCTTAATATGACTGTTTGCTTAACGTTTTGTTTTGAAATCATTAAGTTAAATCGGTATTAAGAACGGGGAATCTCTTAATGACTTATTTAATTAATGTTGTTTGAAAGTCGTTTAAGTTAAATGGGTATTAAAAATGGGGAATCTTTTAATATCTGCATTTGCTTAACGATTGTTGTGAATGGAGTCTGTGTATGCTCATGCATTTCATTTGGTAAATTGTGTCGACCCGTGATAGGTGACACCTTGGTAAACTGTACGGACCCGTGATAGGTTGTACGTTTGCGATTTACATTTTAGTAAATCGTGTCGACCCGTGATAGGTGACACCATGGTAACTGTACTGACCCGTGATAGGTGGTACATTTACGATTTATATTTTGGTGAATTGTGCTGACCCGTGATAGGTGGCACCTTGGTAACTGTACGGACCCGTGATAGGTTGTACGTTTGCGATTTATATTTTAGTAAATCGTGTTGACCCGTGATAGGTGACACCATGGTAACTGTACTGACCCGTGATAGGTGGTACATTTACGATTCCCGCTTTTTCTTTTAGTAAATCGTGTTGACCCGTGATAGGTGACACCTCGGTAAACTGTACTGACCCGTGATAGGTGTACGTTTATGATTTACGCATTTTAGTAAATCGTGCTGACCCGTGATAGGTGGCACCTCGGTAATTGGTACTTTGGCCTGCGATAGGCGGTACAATTATGATTTACGGCCCTTCGAGGAGGGTTTTGGTTTGGAATTCCGAGTCCATGCATTTTGGCATATACGCATTGCATTAGGGTGCCTGGCACGCGAGTCATGTTTGATTTGAGTTTATGATTGAGTGATTCGAATTTTGATTTATCGTGATAACTGAGATGAAGGTGTTAAGTGTTATGTGTTGTTTATTGTGTGTGAGTATGATGGTTATCGAACCTTCGTGTGTCGTAGTAATCGCGTAGGAATTGCTAAGTGTTAGGTTGTGGACTTGATTAGGAATGACTTAGGTTAATTCATGAATTTTTGGAAAACTGATCAGGGAAATCGATTTCCCAATCGATTGGATGAAAGATAGGGGCTTGGCCAAATGAACAAAATCGATTAGCCAATCGATTTTGTAAATCAGCCTTTTAAAATCCCTTTCGAAATCGATTGCCCAATCGATTAGGCCTTAAGTCAGGGCTCAGGAACCAATCAATCGATTTACCAATCGATTGAATTCAGCCCAGGATCCCGTTTCATTTAAGAATCCCTCACCAAATCGATTAGGAAATCGATTGGCTCGAGACCAGGGGCTCAGGAACCATCAATCGATTTACCAATCGATTGAATTCAGCCCAGGCCTCTGTTTTCATTAAAAAATCTTCACCCCAATCGATTGCCCAATCGATTGGCTCAGTGAAAATCCTCATTTTTTAGTTGTATGATTAATTGCTCATGAATCTATCCATGTTTTGTTTTATCATGTGTTAAATTAGGAGATCGAGAACTGCATTTTACCTTCATTTTCATTGGCAATGTAATGTATGAACTTTTCGCACATTGAAATCCTGTTAAGGTGCATGCTTAGTTAAAAAGTTGTTTTGAGCATTCAAAAAACTTAATTGCTATGTGTTATCTGTTATTTTCTGGTTGGTGACCCTTTACACTATTGTGGAAATCTGGGCTTTGCCCTCAGATGAGAGTCAGGACGGCCCTACTGGTTCGTACCCTACGGACAGGGATGGAGATGGGAATGCTTGACTGCGGTTGTGTTAGGAGGATCTCACGGGGCGCGTGGAGATTACTCAGGGTGTATAGTTTTTTGGTAGGATGATCAGAGTAGGATGATGTATAGGGACTAGGGGTCCTTCTTTTTGGTTTGGAGTATTGTAGTTTTGGAAAACTGTACTTATACAAATATTATCAGTTTGATATCATCTTTGAATGGGTTCATGTACCATTTGATGTTTATGTAGAAATGTTTTGGATTTATAATTGGAGAAGCTTTTCCGCTGCGTAAATTATAATGACTCAATTATTTATCCAACAGCATTTCCTGATTTATTTCCTTGTTCGTTTTTAATTACTTTTAGAAAAAAAAAATATACCCTCGCTTTGAAAAACGGGGTGTTACATATTGTGCGACCATCTACTGCTCCTTCTTTATAAAAAAATGGATACGTTGTCTCAGGTACTGTATTTATTAATTTGTTGTTGTCAGGAAAACTAATAAATTGTTACATAATAAATCCTATAAAATCTTTTCTTTTTTGAAATTTGTTGATTTGTTCTGTTTTGAAATTGTTACATAATGGTTGATGTTATCAGTAGCTTATTATTTTTATAACTGCATTTATATAGGTCATATAATATGGACCGAAAATGGATGTCTACCAATCGATTATCAAAAGAGTATGAAAATGGAGTGAAGGAGTTTGTTGAGTTTGCAGTGAAGAATGCAAAAGATCCAAATAGAGTCGTTTGTCCTTGTTTAAAATGTTGTTTTGGAAAACGCGTTAGAGAAGATGAATTGGAAGGACATTTAGTATGGAATGGAATTGATCAAAGCTATACATGTTGGAATGGAATTGATCAAAGCTATACATATGCTTCACCTGACTTCGATACAGATACATATGAGCCGGACCAAGTTGAGGAGATTGCAAAAGCAGTTGAAGCAGATCTTTGCGATTGTCCTAAAATGTTTGAGAGTTTGTTGAGTGATGCAGAGAAACCATTATATAATGGTTGTACTAAATTCACAAGATTGCCAACGATATTAAAGTTGTACAACTTAAAAGCGAGTAATGGATGGTCTGATAAAAGCTTCACATAATTATTAACACTCTTAAAAGATATGTTGCCAGATGATAATGAACTTCCCAGTCAAACCTACGAGGCTAAATGGATTTTGTGCTCTATTGGCATGAGTTACGAAAGGGTTCATGCGTGTCCTAACGATTGCATTTTATTTCAACACGAATATGAATTACTAAAGGCGTGTCCGAAATGCAATGTCTCTCGATATAAGAAGAAAGAATCTACTCCAGCAAAAGTCGTGTGGTATTTTCCTATTATACCAAGATTTAGGCGCATGTATCATAGTGAAGAAGATTCAAAACACTTGACATGACATGCAGGTGAAAGAATTAGAGATGGAAAGTTTCAACACCCTGCAGATTCCCCACAATGGGCAAAAATTGATCACGAGTATCCTAAATTCGGGATAGAGTTAAGAAATCTAAGACTTGCACTTTCTACTGATGGAATGAATCCACTCAAAGCATCTCACACAACACGTGGCATGTGATTTTGTTGATTTATAACCTACCTCCATGGTTATGTATGAAGCGTAAGTTTATGATGTTGTCTTTGTTAATTTCTGGACTCAAACAACCGGGGAATGATATCGATGTATACTTGACTCCTTTAAGTGAAGATTTAAAAATTATGTGGAAGACAAATGTGGAAGTTTATGATGGGTATAAGAAAAAATGTTTCAATTTGAGGGCTATGTGGTTCGACACAATTAATGATTTTCCAGCATATGGTAATTTATCAGGATATAACATTAAAGGTCAGTGTGCGTTTCATATATGTCAAGAGAGTACAAATTGGATGCGGTTGAAACATTATAAGAACAATGTATTTCTTGGACATCGTATATTTCTACCTTATAGTCATCAGTATCGTGGGTGGAGAAATGCATTCAATGGAAAATCAGAGGAAGGTAAAGCTCCTTTAGCACCGACTAGATATCAAATACTTGAAAAAGTACAAGGTTTGACCAATAAATTTGGCAAACCTTTTGCGGGAAAGCTGGTCAAAACTGGGTGGAAGAAAAGTCAATTTTCTTTGAATTGCCATATTGGAAGTCATTGTATATAAGACATTTCCTCGATGTGATGCATATTGAAAAAAATGTATTTGATAGTGTTATTGGAACGTTACTCAATGTTCCAGGAAAGTCTAAAGATGGCATCAATGCAAGATTGGACTTGGTCGATATGGGAATAAGAAATGAATTGGGTCCCGTAAAGAAAGGAAATCGCACATATCTACCTCCAGTCGCTCATACTTTATCTAGAAAGGAAAAAGTTGTTTTATGTAAATTTCTACACGAAGTTAAAGTTCTAGAAGGATACTCTTCAAACATTAAAAATTTGGTTTGTATGAAAGACCTCAAGTTAAAAGGATTGAAGACCCATGATTATCATATTCTAATGGAGCATTTGCTACCAATAGGTATACGTTCCATTTTACCTGAAAAAGTTCGACGAGCCTTAACTAGATTATGTTTCTTCTTCAGGGAAATTTGTAGTAAAGTGATCGATCCTCAGAAATTACCGACATTGCAGAGGGAGATTGTTGTTACTTTGTGTGAGCTTGAAATGTATTTCCCACCCTCGTTTTTTGATATAATGGCTAACCTTACTGTTCATCTGGTTAAGGAGACACAACTTTGTGGGCAAGCTTATATGAGATGGATGTATCCGATAGAACGTTATATGAAAATATTAAAAGGGTACGTAAAAAGTTGAAGTCGACCAGAAGGTTGTATTGCTGAACGATACATTGTTGAAGAAGCTGTTGAATTTTGTACTGAATATCTGTCCAATGTTGAATCCATAGGGCTTCCCATGTCTCGTCATTTGGGAAGAATATCAATAGAAGGGATAATTGGAAGGAGACTAATGACTATATCAAGGATAGAATGGGAGCAGGCACAATTGTATGTTCTGCACAATGATGATGAGGTTTAACCGTATGTTACAATACACATGGATCAGTTATCTCGTTTGAACATGAATAGGAATCAAAATTGGATAACTCAAAAGCACAATCTAAGTTTTATAACATGGTTAAATAATCACATAAAGTCAAAGTTTGATATAGACCCCGGATCAATTTCATAGAGATTGAGGTGGCTAGCAAATGGTCTGAGTTTACATGTCTTTTCTTACACTGGTAATGTAATTGATGGCTACACATTTTATACCAAAGAACAAGATGATCAGACCACTATGCAAAATAGCGGAGTCGCTCTCGTAGCTGAAGTGATGCATGTCTCAAGTGCAAAAGACAAACACCCAATATATGCAAATCTATCATATTTTGGGGTTATCGAGCACATATGGGATTGATGATTCAAGTGCAGAAGACAAACACCCAATACAATTTTTCGTGTTACCATATTTGGTTGCAAGTGGGTTGATAATAATAATGGCGTTCGGATTGATGATTCAGGGTTCTTGCTTGTCGATTTTAATAGGGTGGGATACAAAGACGAGCCTTTTATTTTAGCGTCGCAAGCTCAACAAGTGTTTTATGTCACTGATCCTGCTGATGATAAATGGTCTGTTGTCCTATCGACCAATAAAATAAGTGATGATAACAATAATGATGAAGATGTTGGTAATGATCTTTTATTTGAAACATCACAACCACATGAAATTGATTCAACTGATGATGGTTTATATCTTAGAGATGATCATGATGTGGGAATTTGGATTAATCCATCGTTTCGTATCGTTAATGTACAAACAAATGTGAATCCCACCAGGAAAAGAAGAAGGGCATCTTAAGGTACATGTTTAATTGTTTTATATAAGCCATGTAATCTGAATTGAGTTCATGTAATTTAATTGTTTGACATTTTAAATTGTTTTATATAAGCAACCATGTATTTGATTTTCTGCTTATATTTATTTTCTGCTTATATTTAGCTTGATCTTAGTGTTTTATACTAAGTTCATGTAATTTAATATAAACTAGTAATTTACATGAACTGAACTGAATATATAAGGCGCTGTAAAAGGCTTTTAAAAAAATAGTCATATAACATAAGAAAACAAAGAGCCTTTTAAAAATAAAATAAGAAGGCCTTTTAGATCGCTTATTTGAAAAAGCCTTGTAAAAGGCTTTTAAAAAAACAGTCATATAACCAAAGAAAACAAAAAGGTCTTTTACAACGGTTATTCAACAAGCGCTGTAAAAGTGCCTTTTAAAAATAAAATAAGAAGGCCTTTTAGAGCGCTGATTTGAAAAAGCGCTGTAAAATTCTTTTAAAAAAACAGTCATATAATAAAAGAAAACAAAAAGGTCTTTTACAGCGCTTATTCTACAAGCGCTGTAAAAGAGCCTTTTAAAAATAAAATAAGAAGGCCTTTTAGAGCACTTATTTGAAAAAGCGCTGTAAATGGCTTTTAAAAAAACAATCATATAACAAAAGAAAACAAAAAGGTCGTTTACAGCGCTTACTCTACAAGCGTTGTAAAAGAGCCTTTTAAAAATAAAATAAGAAGGCATTTTAGAGCGCTTATTTGAAAAAGCGCTGTAAAAGACTTAGGTCTTTTAGAGCGCTTTTCCAACAAGTGTTGTAAAAGGCTTCTAAAAAAGCGATGTAATAGGGTTTTATATATAACAGTAAACCGCTTCAATTTCCTCTTCATTATGTTAACTTCACTATCATCTCATCTTCATCGTTATTCTCTTCCTTTGCGAACCCTATCATCTCTTTCATTACGAACCATATTTCCACGATCATCTCTCTCATTTCGAACCATATTTCCATGATCATCTCTCCCATTAAACACCATCTCTTTTCATTGAAATACGTAACCCTCGTTACGTATTTCTTCGAACCATACTTCAGTTTCTGTAAACCGTATTTTTGCAAATCCTCATTGCTGCACATTACGTATTTCTTCAAACCCTATGTGTTCCTTCTCCTACGAACCCTACGTATTTCTTCTCACTATTCAGGTATTGATGTTATTAATTTTTTGTTATCACTAAAATGCATGTTGAACTTATACTGATACGTACTTAGACTACTACATGTTGAACTTGTTGAATTTTTTGTTATCACTAAAATGCATGTTGAACTTGTTGTAGATAAATGGATTCTAACAAGGCTTTGGATTGTCAAAATGAGGAAGTTGTCAACACCAAGACTTACGAAAATGAAGTCAAACGTGGTGCAACCATAATGCAAAAGGTCCTAAAAGCAAGGAGCAGTGGGATAAAATTTGAGGTATAATATAATTTGTTTGCTGTTTATTTTTTATCTTTTTTGAAAGCATGTACTTACTATATGAGTTTATTAGGCTGGATGGAATGAGAGTGGTCAACCAATTGACCCCAACAGCTCCATGTTTGTAAGATACATTGGGGCTGTTGTTCGTCAAAATATCCCCATTACAATTGAAGATTAGAGAGATAAGGCGTTGAAGGATGCGAAAAGATATATTGTGGAATGATATATAGGTAACTTTTTTGATCCACTCTTTTGTCATTTATAATTTTTTCCATTGAAATACTTAACTCAAACTATATCTTTATTTTGCTTGCAGACTGCTTTTGTTCTTGATGAGGTGAGAAAGAATCACGTCTTGAGAGTTGCCGGGAAAATACACCGGGGTTTTAGATCTCACCTCTCAAATTTCCATCTAAAAGATAGTGAAGGAAATATGAATGCTGAAGCTCCAAGAATATATAAACATTATATATCAAATGAAGAATGGAGTGCATTTGTATCAAAACGTTCGGACCCCGCGTTTGTGGTAAGTGATTAATTTATTAGCATTTATGTTTTATTATTCATATTCATAGCATATTTTAAAATTTTAAACAAATGTTATTTTTTTTATATAGAATATAAGTAAGACAAATCGTGAGAGGGCAAAAAATCTAATGACTCTTCATGATATGCATATTTTCCCACTATTTTAGTCTTATTTATCTTCAATCATTAGTTAAATTAAGGAGCTATTTGATATATTTTGTTAATTTTATTTCTTTGATTTAATAAAATTTTTATGTTCTTATTTCGTTGATTAAGTGGAGATTTTTAGGAGTTTTGCATTGTTACTTTGTTTTAGTGCAGTGCTGAATTTTGGTGAAAAATCAACATGAACTATGTAGAGTAGTGTAGCCATATCTGGAGTTGTAAATATCCAATTGGAGTCAACACAAGTGCAAATGAAAGCTAAGGGCCATAGCTACAACTTTCATGAAGACACTAGAACCAAATTCAAACTTGAAAGAGGAGAACAATGCAATATACGCCGGACAGCAGATGCTGAGCGCTTGGAGCGCGCCTGGGGCGCGTTTCCAGCTATCCAACACTGTCCAGGCGCGCCTAGAGCGCGCGACGCGCATCAGCAACCATAAAAACGCAATCTTTTTTACTGTTTTAGGGATCTTTTTGACTATTGGGAAGTTGGGAGACTTGTCCCCTAGCATAGAAACTCAAAGACAGCCATTTCTAACATCATTGGAGCAGTTTTATCAAGAATCATTCATGAATCCTTCTTGTAATTCTTCTCTAATCTCTATCTCTTTTATTTCTGTCATGAGTAACTAAACCCTATTTGTTAGGGATGAGTGTAACAAGATGAAACCCTTATTTTTTTGATTTGATTTCTAGTTATATGAATGAGTTTATTGAATTATTTTTCTCATCTCTGTGCTTAATGCTTTTTATTACTTGATCAACATTAAAATGTTCTACGATTTGTATTTTGAAACGGAAGTGTACTTTACAAATGCTTGAGATGAGAAATTCATGAATTTGTAGTCTAGACATAGGTGCAGGTCATGAAACCAATTAAATTAGTTGCAAAGCAATAATTTACAAGATAATTTCTATACAGTAATGCTTAATTCTAATCTTAAATCTACTAAGGAATTAGGGGTTACTTTGGAATTAAAGGTTTTGTCACTAAGACATTAGGGCAAAAATAATAAAGAGAATTAAGTAATAATTCAATAAAGGAATTCAATAACTAGGATCAAGTTAGACACCAAGGTTGGATTCGAAGTGAAACTCATATCTGACATTTTTCTCAATTCATAAAGGATCAAATTTAGTACTGTTGTCAATTTTAAATATTATTTCAATCAACTTGGAAACTTTTTGTTCAATTTTAGTAACTAAATATAATTCAATAGTAAAACGCAATCCTTGAGTTCGACACTCGGTACTACCGTTCTATTATTACTTGCAACGATTCAGTAGACTTGTTGTAACCCTATCAAAATCCGACGCACCCATACAAAAAATCAAGTACGGGATATGCACGTCTAGAGCAAAAACTTGTAAGTAATTAAACATCACTTTTATATAATGAGGGAATTTGTATTATAAACTATAGTTTCTAACTAATATTTTGTTTATGATCTTAACGAATAGCAACAAGAGACCCAATCAGATCAACCGTTGGGTCGTCATATCTTGTGGAAGGAAGCTCGTATAAATAAGAACGAAGTCGTTCATAACGGTACTACCGTTTTATTATTCATATTCATAGCGTATTTTAACTTTTTAAACAATTGTTATTTTTTTTTTATATAGAATATAAGTAAGGCAAATCGCGAGAGGGCAAAAAATCTGATGACTCTTCATCATATGCATATTTTCCCATTGTTTTAGTCTTATTTATCTTCAATCACTAGTTAAATTAAAGAGCTATTTGATATACTTTGTTAATTTTATTTCTTTGATTTAATAAAATGTTTATGTTCTTATTTCGTTGATTAAGTAGAGATTTTTCGGAGATTTTCTTTGTTACTTTGTTTTAGTGCAGTGCTGAATTTTGGTGAAAAATCAACATGACCTATGTAGAGTAGTTTATCCATATCGGGAGTTGTAGATATCCAATTGGAGTCAAACTAAGTGCAAATGAAAGCTACGATCCATAGCTACAACTTTCATGCAGACACCGGAACCACATTAAGACTCGAAATAGGAGAACAATGCAATATACGCTGGACAACAGATGCTGAGCGCTTGGAGCGCGCCTGGGGAGCGTTTCCAGCTATCCAACACTGTCTAGGCGCACCTGGAGTGCGTTTCCCGCGCCTGGGGCGCGCGACACGCATCAACAACCATAAAAATGCAATTTTTTTTTTACTGTTTTAGGGATCTTTTTGACTATTGGGAAGTTGGGAGACTTGTGCCCTAGCATAGAAAGTCAAAGACGACCGTTTCTTACATCATTGGAGATGTTTTATCAAGAATCATTCATGAATCCTTCTTGTAATTCTTCTCTAATCTCTATCTCTTTTATTTCTGTCATGAGTAACTAAACCCTATTTGTTAGGGATAAGTGTAACAAGATGAAACCCTTATTTTTCTGATTTGATTTCTTGTTATATGAATGAGTTTATTGAATTATTTTTCTCATCTCTGTGCTTAATGCTTTTTATTGCTTGATCAACATTAAAATGTTCTACGATTTGTATTTTGAAACGGAAGTGGACTTTACGAATGCTTGAGATGAGAAATTCATGAATTTGTAGTCTAGACATAGGTGCAGGTCATGAAACCAATTAAATTAGTTGCAGAGCAATAATTTACAAGAGAATTTCTATACGGTAATGCTTAATTCTAATCTTAAATCTACTAAGGAATTAGGGGTTACTTTGGAATTAAAGGTTTTGCCACTAAGACATTAGGGCAAGAATAATAAAGAGAATTCAATAATAATTCAATAAAGGAATTCAATAACTAGGATCAAGTTAGACACCAAGGTTGGATTCGAAGTGAAACTCATATCTGACATTTTTCTCAATTCATAAAGGATCAATTTTAGTACTGTTGTCAATTTTAAATATTATTTCAATCAACTTGGAAACTTTTTGTTCAATTTTAGTAACTAAATATAATTCAATAGTAAAACGCAATTCTTGAGTTCGACACTCGGTACTACCGTTCTATTATTACTTGCAACGATTCAGTAGACTTGTTGTAACGCTATCAAAATCCGACGCACCCATACAAAAAATCAAGTACGGGATATGCACGTCTAGAGCAAAAACTTGTAAGTAATTAAACATCACTTTTATATTATGAGGGAATTTGTATTATAAACTATAGTTTCTAACTAGAACTTTGTTTATGATCTTAACGAATAGCAATAAGACACCCAATCAGATAAACCGTTGGGTCGTCATATCTTATGGAAGGAAACTCGTATAAATAAGGACGGAGTGGTTGATAACGAAAATGTTCAAAAAGTAATAGAACTTTGTGTAAGCATATTATCACTTTAATATTTTTTAATTATGTATTTTATCACTTTAATACTATCACTTCAATATTTTTTAATATTGTATGTTAAAATTGATATTGAACTTATCTTTTTAATCCTACATGTATTTTAGGAGAATCTCGAACAGAGTTCGGAAAATCAAGAGGACAACAAAGCTAATTGTAGTGACATTCTCGGTAAAGTGTTTAATGTTCCTGAATATTCCGGTCGCGTGAGGGGGAAAGGATTTGGCGTAACTCATAAGAGATATTTTTCACAAGAGAAGCGCCAAAATCCATCCAATGAGGAAGTACTAGAGAAGCTCAAACTCCTATCAGAGCATGTTGCACTCTTGGTGAAGACGAATAAAGACAAGCAACTTCCGGATCAGCTCCAACGTGAAATACAAATGGAGAGTGAAAACGCGAGTTGCAACATTGGTCTCAAAAGTCTTCCCGAGGTAATTAATTACTTACTTATGTAATTACTTATGTATTAACCATACTTATGTATTAATCATACTTACTTGTGTGCTGTACTTATCCTCCCCTACTCATCGCAAGGTCGGAAAAGGAACATTGTACAATACTTCGGGAGAAGTATTGCACAACACATCGATCCATGCGGGCCATGTCAAAGTATCACCTGTTATTGCTTTGGAACCAAATGCACCGTTGCCTATACTAGACATCGATGCAGATATGAAGTTTTTGGGCGAAGCAGTTGGTAGTTACGTGGCATGGTGTAACACCCCGTTTTTCAAAGCGAGGGTAAATTTTTTTTTTAAAAGGAATTAAAATAAAACAGAGAATTAAATCAGGAAATGCTTTTGGATAAATAATTGAGTCATTATAATTTACAAGCAGCGGAAAAGTTTCTCCAATTATAAATCCAAAACATTTACACAACAACCAATGGTACATGGAACCCATTCAAATAAGAAGTCAAACTGACAATATTAGTATAAGTACAGTTTTCCAAACTAAAAATACTCCAATCCAAAAAGAAGGACACCTAGTCCCTATACATCATCCTAATCTGATCATCCTACCAAAAAGCTATACACCCTGAGTGATCTCCACGCGCCCCGTGAGATCCTCCTAACGTAACTGCAGTCAAGCGTTCCCATCTCCATTCCCGTCCGTAGGGTACGAACCGGTAGGACCGTCCTGACTCTCATATGAGGGCAAAGCCCAAATTTCCACAATAATTGTAAAGCGTCACCAACCAAAAAATAACAGTTAACACATAGCAATTAAGTTTTTGAATGCTCAAAATAACTTTTCAACTAAGCATGCACCTTAACAGGATTTTCAATATGCGAAAAGTTCATACAATACTTTGCCAATTAAAAATGAAAGTAAAATGAAGTTCTCAATCTCCTAATTAACACATAACAAATCAATACATGGATAAGTTAATGAGTAATCAATCATCTAACTCAAACTGAGGATTTTCACTGAGCCAATCGATTGGGAAATCGATTGGGGTGAAGGTTTTTAATGAAAATAGAATCATGGGCTGAATCAATCGATTTGGCAATCGATTGAGTGAGTACTGAGCCCCCAGGTTTTAAGCCAATCGATTTCCAAATCGATTTGGTCAAATATGGATGAGTCCCTGACTTAAGGCCCAATCGATTGGGCAATCGATTTCGTAAATGATTTGCGAAAACTTATTACAAAATCGATTGGCTAATCGATTTTGTCCATTTGGCCAAGTCCCTGTCTACCATCCAATCGATTGAGAAATCGATTTCCCTGATCAATTTTCCAAAAATTCATGAATTAACTCAAGTCATTCCTAATCAAGTTCACAACCTAACACTTAGCAATTCCTACGCGATTACCACGGCAAATGGGATCTCGATAACCATCATACTTACACCCAATAACCAGCACATAACACTTAGCACCTTCAACGTAATTACCACGATAAATCAAAATTCAAATCACTCAATCATAAACTCAAATCAAATACGACTCACGTGCCAAGCACCCTAATGCAATGCGTACATGCCAAAATGCATTGACTCGGAATTCCAAACCAAAACCCTCCTCGAAGGGCCGTAAATCATAATTGTACCGCCTATCGCAGGCCAAAGTACCAATTACCGAGGTGCCACCTATCACGGGTCAGCACGATTTACTAAAATGCGTAAATCATAAACGTACCACCTATCACGGGTCAGTACAGTTTACCGAGGTGTCACCTATCACGGGTCAACACGATTTACTAAAAGAAAAAGCGTGAATCGTAAACGTACCGCCTATCACAGACCAGTACTGTTTACCGAGGTGCCACCTATCACGGTCAGCACAATTCACCAAAAACGTAAATCGTAAACGTACCACCTATCACGGGTCAGTACAGTTTACCAAGGTGTCACCTATCACGGGTCAACACAATTTACCAAAAACGTAAATCGTAAACGTACCACCTATCACGGGTCAGTACAGTTTACCAAGGTGTCACCTATCATGGGTCAACACAATTTACCAAAATGAAATGCATGAGCATACACAGACCCCATCCACAACAATCGTTAAGCAAATGCAGATATTAAAAGATTCCCCATTTTTAATACCCATTTAACTTAAACGACTTTCAAAACAACATTAAATAAATAAGTCATTAAGAGATTCCCCATTCTTAATACCGATTTATCTTAATGATTTTCAAAACAAAACGTTAAGCAAACAGACATATTAAGAGATTCCCCATTCTTAATATACTTTTGACTTAAATGATTTTCACACAAAACATTCAGTAAACAGGACATTAAGAGATTCCCCATTCTTAATACTCATTTACTGAAACGATTTTCAAAAACGATACTTAAGTAACCGAGACATTAAGAGATTCCCCATTCTCAATGCCCAGTTAACTTAAACATTTTCCTCAAACGCACATTAAGTAAGCCGAGGTATTAAAAGATTCCCCATTTTTAATACTCGTTTACTCTAATGGTTTTCAAATTCCACAGAAACAAACTCAAACATACTCTCACATTCAAACCATAATTCACAACAGACACACCAATTAACAAACATCAAGCATGGACACGCCAAATACAATGAACACAATTTAACACAACATGCCACCCAAATGCATCAGACGTCATTTACTCATAGTCACACACAATGACCTCAAATTCATTTACCACGAAACATTCAACAATATAAACAAAACCTAACTCTAAGGTTTTACCCGTAACGCATTAGATTCGTTTTTCCCCAAATCGATACATTAAATCATAACAAATTCCTTCCCACACAACCACAGATAAGTCCCTAATGCAAACTAGAAGTTTGGAAGGAGCCCTTACCTTAACGTTAGCTTCAACGTGGTTTTTCGGTACCGCGAGTAAAGCCGGTAAAATCTTTGCTCGCAACGTCGCCTCCAAATTGGTCCCCTAGCACCGTGGCGTGGTAGTGAGCAACTTTCCCTTCTAACTCTTCGCGAAATGAAGCTTGGATCTAGAAGAAACGAGGGGTTTGTGTTTGGATCTCAAATACCGTTTTTTCTTCGTTTTCGAATCAAAGAGGAAGAGTGGAGTTGCGAAATCCTTGTTCTAACTCTCACCCAACCTTGGGTTACTAGTTTTGAAGAAAAGAACGCGACGAAAATGAAAACGGGAGAAGGAGGGAAATCGGTTCACGGTTGATCAGAGGAAGAAGATGGAAAAATTCGAATTTTCCTTCCTTTCTTTTTCTTTCCTTTGTTTTCCTTTCTTCCTTTTTCTTCTTTCCTTTATATACTCTTTCTTTTCCGTTTCCTTCCTTCTAGTTTTCTTTTCTTTTTCCCCCCCAAACAAACATATATAAATATAATAAATATAACTTAACAAAATATCTCAAAATATCTAGATATTTGTTAAATTACCGTTTCACCCGAAACGCATTAAATTATCCGTAAAGGATTCATCGCAGTTAAATTCAATTTATTTATCGACGAGAAATTTTAATTGGCATCAAAAATATCTTTTTGATTATAAAACTCCAAAATATTATTAACTTTGTTTAAAAGCCTCCGAGCCAAAATCCAAAATACACCAAAAATACATAAATGGTACTTTAAAATTATGGTCTTACATTACTACCCCCCCTAAAATTAGTTTCGTCCTCGAAACTATGTATCGATAAATAACTCTGGGTGTTGTTCTCTCATCCTGCTCTCCATTCCCAAGTCGCATCTCCAGTAATTGGGTTCCAAATCACCTTGACCAACGAAACATCTTGGTCCTCAACCGCTTAATCTTCCTGTCATCATTCTCACGGGTGGTACTTCGAACGACAGGTTATCCTTTAGCTGGATTGTGTCTGGTTCGATCACATGAGATGGAACTGCAAGATATTTCCTCAACTGTGACACATGAAACACGTCATGAATATTGGACAGTGTCGGAGTAATGCAATCCGGTAAGCAACCGGCCCCAATTCGTGCAGAAATCTGATATGGTCCAATAAATTTCGGAGTCAACTTCTTCGATTTCAAGGCTCTACCTACTCCAGTAGTAGGTGTGACTCTCAGAAATACATGGTCACCTGTTCGAATTCCAAAAGTCTGCGACGCTTGTCCGCGTAACTCTTCTGACGATCTTGTGAAGTCTTCATTTTCTCCTTGATCTTCCTTACTTTAGCTGTGGTCTGTTGCACCATCTCTTGTCCGACAATCATATTCTCACCGTCTTTATACCAACACAAGGGCGTTTGACACTTGCGCCCATATAAAGCCTCATATGGTGCCATTCCAATACTTGCGTGGAAACTATTGTTGTAAGTGAACTCAATCAACGGGAGTACATCATCCCAGCTTCCCCTGTCATCTAATACAAATGCTCTCAACAGATCTTCCAAGGACTGATTCGTCCTTTCAGTCTGCCTGGCTGTTTGTGCATGGTAAGCTGAACTCAATCGTAGCTTCGTTCCCAAAGCTTCGTGCAATGCTCCCCAAAAATGTGACGTGAACTTCGAATCACGGTCTGATACAATGCTCGATGGTACCCCGTGTAACCTCACAATTTCAGCAATGTAGATCTCTGTTAGCTGATCTACCTTATAGGTGGTCCTTACCGGCAAAAAGTGAGCAGATTTAGTCAATCGGTCCACTATCACCCATATAGAATCATTCTTCCTCCTTGTCTTTGGCAATCCGGTTATAAAATCCATGGAAATGCTGTCCCACTTCCATTCAGGTATATCTAAAGGTTGCAACATCCCAGCAGGTCGCTGATGTTCCACCTTCGCTTTCTGACAAGTTAGACAAGTGGACACATATTCCGCCACATGTTTCTTCATTCCTGGCCACCAATAATTCTGCCTCAAATCCTGATACATCTTTGTTGCTCCAGGATGAATACTCAGCTTACTCTTATGAGCCTCTTCTAAAATCGTTTTCCGCATCTCTGTAATTTCTGGTACACAAATCCTATCATTACATCGCAAAATATTATCTTCCCCAATCTTGAACTCAATCGTCTTCCCTTGCACTATTAGATTCCTCTTCTCTTGAACTAAGACGTCATCTTGAGAATTTGCAATGTCCTCAAGTAGTCCACTCGAGATCTTAATCATTCCGAATTTCAAAATTCCCGGTGCAAACTCTACGTTCAAGTGCAGGTCTCTAAAAGCTTCCCACAACTCTTGTTGTCTAGCCATAATTATTGAAGACACCGATACACTTCTTCTGCTCAACGCATCAGCCACTATATTGGCCTTCCCAGGATGGTACTGCAGTGTGAAATCAAAATCCTTGAGAGTCTACATCCATCGTCTCTGGCGCATGTTCAACTCCTTCTGATCAAACAAATATTTCAAGCTTTTATGGTCACTGAACACGGTGAACGTGCATCCATATAAATAGTGCCTCCAGATCTTCAATGCGAAAACAACTGCGGCAAGCTCCAAATCATGGGTAGGATAGTTTCTCTCGTGAATCTTCAATTGTCTTGAGGCATAAGCCACTGCTTTCTTGTGTTGCATCAGAACACATCCCAACCCCTGGTGAGACGCATCACAGTAAACTTCATAGGGTTCTTCTGATTGCAGTAATACCAATACAGGTGAGGTCGTCAACTTTCTCTTTTGTAACTGGAAGTTTTCTTCACACTTCTCCGTCCAAGGGAACGGTTGATCTTTTCTGGTAAGTTGTGTCAGTGGAGCCACAATCTTAGCAAAACCTTCGATAAACCTCCTGTAGTACCCTGCTAATCCCACGAAGCTTCGTATGTAAGTGACAGTCTGAGGCTGTTTCCAAGCAAGGACCGCCTCAATCTTAGCCGGATCTATAGCGATTCCTTCCTTGGTTATCACATGTCCCAAGAAATTCACTTTCTCTAGCCAAAATTCAAACTTCGACAGATTGGCATACAATCGCTTCTCGCGTAAAATCTCAAGAACTTGCCGTAAATGTTCTCCATGCTATTCTTCAGTCCTTGAATAAATCAATATATCATCAATGAACACCACAACGAATTTATCAAGGAATGAATTAAAGATTCCTGTTCATGTAGTCCATGAAAATTGCCGGTGCATTGGTAACTCCAAACGGCATAACCAGGTATTCATAATGTCCATAGCGGGTTCTGAAAGCTGTTTTTTCTGAATGTCTCCTTCCCTTACTCGAATCTGATGGTAACCCGACTTCAAGTCAATCTTCGAAAATATCGCGGCCCCTCTCAATTGATCCATCAAATCATCGATTCGTGGCAAAGGATAACGATTCTTTAATAGTTGCCTTGTTAAGCTGTCTATAATCCACACATAAGCGCGAGCTCCCGTCCTTCTTCTTAACTAGCAAAACTGGAGCTCCCCATGGTGATACACTTGGTCTGATGAATTTCTTCTCCAACAAGTCTTCAATTTGGCTTTTGAGCTCATTTAATTCCAATGGCGACATACGATAAGGTGCCATTGAAATAGGCCCCGTTCCTGGGTGCAAATCAATGAAGAATTCCACTTCTCTTACCGGTGGCAATCTTGGAATTTCTGTTGGAAATACATCCCGGTACTCGTTGACAAGCATCACATCTTCTATGATCACATTTATCTTTGCCTCCACATTGGCCAAAGACAAAAACTCATGAGTCCCTTCACTTAGCGACACTCGGAGTTTGTTAGCAGTTAAATACTTAACAACTCCTGGTTCGGGGAAAAGAACCAATTTACGAGCACAATCCAAGATCACATAATGATAAGACATCCAATCCATACGAGGATGACCTCGAGTGATTGTAGCGGTAAACAAATTAAATTAACCAAGAAATCCTATTCTGTACAGTCATTCGACAATGTAAACATGCCGAATTTACGGTCAAGGTCTTAGCAGGTGTGGAAACAACCAAATCAAAAGGTAAAGCAGACACAGATAACTTCAAGCGATTCACACAGTCCATAGCAATGAAGTAATAGGTTGCCCCCGAATCAAAGAGTGCAGTTAGAGTGTTACCTGCAATCTCACAGTCACGCTGAATCAGATTACCAGGTGGATTCCCCTCTTCAGCACTCACACAATAAAATGCGTCCTCTAGCAGTAGGACGGGTAGCCCTAGCTACATTCACCACTGGTTCCACCTTTGGAGCCGTGCAATCCGTTGCCATGTGCCCCGACTTCCGACAATTGTGACAGGTGGGGATGTTAGTGGTACAAGCACTAGCATAGTGTCCTTCTCCCCACATCGGAAACATCGAAGCACTTGCCCCAATTGCCTCCCGAAATTCTGGTTCCCCGGGCGACTCTGCCAGCACCGTTGTTTATTCTGGGGTCGATTATAAGGTTTAGCAACTTGCTTTCCCTTGTTCTGATAATTCACCCGACTAGGGCCCTCCCGAATTAAAATTCCCCTCCTCGGCTAGCCCTTTTGTTTTTTCATATCTTCCACTTCTCTACATTTCTCTACCAGTGCTTGGAAACGTTGAATTCCCAAGTGTAAGACGGAGTCTTGAAATCTCATACTTCAGTCCGTCTGGGAAACGATGGCACATGAATGGTTCATCAATTTCTTCACGGAAGAACCTGAAGTGCCTCGATAGTGATTCAAATTTAGCAGCATACTCGCCCACAGTCATGCTCCCCTGGTGAAGTTTCAGAAAGTCGTCACCCAATTTAGTCTTGGTACTCATCGGGAAGTATTTGTCTAAAAACTTCCCTTTTAAACGATTCCCAGTTCACCTCCTCGTGGGCTGCTCTCATCAATAACCTTGCACTCCTCCACCAGTACTCAGCATCCCCCAACAGCATATAAGTGGCATAGCTGACCTTCACTCCCGCCTGACAATTTATCATTTCAAAGATCTTCTCCACTTCTTGGATCCATTGATCCGCCTTCTCTGAATTCTCATCCCCCTTGAACTTAGGAGGATTGTAACGACAGAAGTCTTCTAACCCTCTTGACTCTGCATCACGGATCTCTCTTCCCCTCTTTTCAAGATCTCTCTTCTTGATATGTATATTTAATTGCTGATTTTTTTCCACTGCTAACTTTAATTTCATATTTATATTTAGATTCTGAAAAAGCCTAAAGGGAATGATAAGAAGATTCCCAGAAATGAGTCAATTACATCCTCAGAAAAGGTTTGTCACATTTATTCCGTAAGGTTTGTCATTTTTTCAAATTCAATCAACTAACATTTAACCTCACTTTTTCAGATTCAATCAAATAAACCACCCGCACATAAAAATAAAGCCGACAAACCTCAAAAATTGGAGGGTAATAAAGCTGGCAAACTTCAAAAGTTGGAGGGTAATAAAGCTGCCAAAGTTGCTGCTAAAAAACTGGATCGGGGAAAATCAGTTGCTGCTGCTCCTAAAATAAGTCAGCCATGCCTTGCTAAATACGGGTCGTGTCTTGACATCCAAGTAAAAAGGAATATGGGCAGCAACGATGATTCACACATCATAAGAATGAATAAAGCTATATTCAGAGATGAGTATGAAGAATTTCTTGAAAAGGAGCACATATACGAACTTTTCAACCATAAGGAGCTGAGTGCTACTGTCATCAGCTTATACATTAGGTAAAAAATACTTTTAATTGCATTTATTAGTAGTTAATTAAATTTATTGGTAATTAATCTAATTTGAAATTTTCATTGAAGGTTTTTGTATGAGAAGTTGGTGTGCACGCGCAGATTGTCAAATAAATATTCATTCTTGTCTCCGCATAAGCTTTCGATGTGTAAACTCGATCTAGTGAATGTAAAGAAATACATTGTAGATATCTTATTAGGAATATAGAGAAGGATAAGTTATTCTTTGCACCATATAATTCAGGTACGTAATTATACATTATTTGTTTATATCTTTTTTAATTTATGAAGATCTTAATTTATTAGTTTGTGTAAAACAAAATTGCCAACCAATTTTTGTTGTTGTAGGGCACATTGGGTGCTATTTACAATCAATGCGCACCTCAGAAGTTATATACTATTTAGAATCCCTTGCACGACAATACGACAATCACTCTGATTATAGACTATGTTCGACACGTAAGTAATTCATTTATTTCTTACATATATATATATTATATATATATATATATATATATATATATATAATAATGTATTTGTTTAATGCTATAATAATCACATCTTATTTATTTGATAGTGCTTTACAAGTTTTTCGAGCTCAGAGAAGGTGCTAAAGTGTTGAAGCAAAAGTCTAATAACATCACATGGATTCCAATAACGGTTTGAAATATATGCCTTTAAATTTTCATTTACAAATATATGCATTTACAATCAATGCACAAATATTTTATTGACTTATATGTTTTATTTTATAGTGTCCTCGTCAAACTAACAACATCGATTGTGGGTACTATGTATTGCGATTCATGAAGGAGATTGTTGATAGGAATCAAACTATTATCCCAAAAACGGTACGGTATTTTCATTATTTGATTTTCAAATATAAATTATGTATATATTTTGATTCAAACTTATTTTATGTTCAATTTTTATATTGCACAGTACTTTGACAAATTCCTTCCAACATACTCTGAGAAAGATCTAAATTGAATTAAAGGAAAGACTAGTGTCATATGTGCTTGAAATGAAAATTACTTGATTTGCTGGGAAATAGCATGCTGACAGGGATCTGAATATATGGGTAGCTAGTTCTGTTCTGTGTAATAATGTAGTTATATGTAATTGATAGGGCATAGTATCTGAATATGTCTATGAATATGTGATGTTGTACAATATCTGAATATGTATATGTAGTTATATGAATATGTGTTGTTGTACAATATCTAATATGTATATGATTAGTTCTGTTGTTGTTGTAAAATAAGTTATAAAGTTAAGTTATATAGTTCTGTTTTTGTGTACTGATTGTGAAATGATTGTGTGAACTGATTGTGAACTGATTCTGGAAAAAAAAATTAAAAGACAACGCTTTCTTAAAAAATGTCATAAAAAACCAAAAAGTGCTTTTTAAAAATTTCGTTCACAACATTTTTAAATAAAACTAAAATAAGAATACACCTTTTACAGCGCTTATTTGAACAAGCGTTGTAAAAGGTGCATAATAATGCATATTTTGAATGCACCTTTAACAACGCTTATTTGAACAAGCGTTGTAAAAGGTGCATAATAATGCATATTTTGCATGTACCTTTTACAGCGCTTCTTTGAACAAGCGCTGTAAAAGGTCACCTTTTATAGCGCTTATTTGAAAAAGCGCTGTAAAAGGTGCATAATAATGCATATTTTGAATGCACCTTTTGAAGCGCTTTTTCAAATAAGCGCTATAAAAGGTGCATAATAATGCATATATTGAGTTCACATTTTACAGCGCTTATTTCAAAAAAACGTTGTAAAAGGTGCCTAATAATGCATATATTGAACGCACGTTTTACAGCGCTTTTTCAAATAAGCGCTGTAAAAGATGCATAACAAGCGCGCAATATATCTACATTTTTATAGCGCTTTTTTATTCTAAAAAGTCCTGTTGTATCTTTTTACAACACTCAATTCTACATTGCATTTTTTTTTTTGAAAAAGCGTTGTAAATGACTTAAAAAAAGCGCTGTAAAATCCTATTTTTCACGTAGTTTTTGATGCACAAGAGTGGTTAAAAACCCTAATTGGACTAGAATAAACCTAGGGAAAGTGAAAATGACCTAAATGTCAATCCAATGATACAAATATACCTATTGGATGCACAAGTTTTGTTAAAAACCCTAATTGGACTAGAATAAGCCTAGGGAAGACGAAAATGAGCTAAATGATAATCCAATGACACAAACACACCTATTGGATGCCCAAGATTGGTTAAAAACCCTAATGGGACAAGAATAAGCCTAGGGATGACGAAACCAATAGGGTGTATTGTGTCATTGGATTAACATTTAGTGCATCCATCTTCCCTAGGCTACTCTGTCCAATTAGGTTTATAACCAATTTGTGCGTCCAATAAGTTCATTTGTGTCATTTGGATAACATTTAGGTCATTTTCATCCTCCCTAGAGCTTATTCTATCTCGAATTAGGGTTTTAACCAATCTTGTGCATCCAATAAGTTAGTTTGCGTGCTATGGATACACATTTTCGGTATATCGCATCTCCTTAGGGCTTATTCTTGTCCGAATGGCGTGTTCTTAACCAATTTGTGGATCCAACTAAGCGTGTGTTGTGTCATGGATGAACTTAGTGTCTTATTTCGTCCCTAGCGTTAGCGTTATTTTCGTATCCAATTAGGTTTTTAACCAGCATTCGTGGCATCAATAGTGTTCATGTTTGTGTCCATAGGATTAACATTTAGGGTCGATTTCTCATCTCCTAGGGCTTATTCTATTCCGCATTGTTGTTTATACACATTTCTTGTGGTCCAATTAAGCTTCATTGTGTCATTGGTCTCAAGTTTTAACCAACTATCCATAATTGTTTGTCTTGTTCATTCTTCCCTAGGCTTATTCTTGTCAATGATGCAATTTTTAACGCAATCTTGTGCATCGAATAGGTGTGTTTGTGTCATTGGATTATCATTAGCTCACTTTGTCCTCCCTAGGGTTATTCTAGTCCAAATTAGGGTTTTTAACTAAACTTGTGCTTCCAATAGGTATATTTGTGTCATAGGATTAACCATTAGGTCATTTTCATCTTCCCTAGGCTTTATTCTAGTCCAATTAGGGGTTTAACCACTCTTGTGCATCAAATAAGTTCATTTGTGTCATAGGAATTTAACTTTTTAGGTCATTTTCGTCATCCGGGGAGGCTTATTCTGT
Organism: Cicer echinospermum; assembly: GCA_002896215.2. Classification (NCBI taxonomy): domain Eukaryota; kingdom Viridiplantae; phylum Streptophyta; class Magnoliopsida; order Fabales; family Fabaceae; genus Cicer; species Cicer echinospermum. The sequence continues at coordinate 30,917 of PGTU02007700.1, forward strand.
GTCTCTAATTAGGGTTTTTAACAAATCCTTTGCGGACGCATATAGGTGTTTTGTTATTGGATTACATTTAGCTCATTTTCGGTCCTCCCTATGCTTATTCTAGCCCAATAGAGGTTTTTAAACAAATTTGTTGCTATCCAATAGGTATGTTTGTGTATTTGGATAACATTTAGGTACATTTTAAACTCCTCCTAAGGCTTTTCTAGCAATTAGGGTTTTTAACCAATCTTGGCATCCAATAAGTTCAATTTGTGTATCTATTGGATTATTTTTTTAGGTTCTCTTTCGTCCCTACTAGGTTTATATTGTCCGCAATAGGGTTTTTAATCAATCTGTGCAATCTAATAGTGTTGTGTTTATGTCATTGGATTACATTTAGGTGCAGTATTTTCATCCTCCCTAGACCGCTTATTACTTATTAGTCCAATAGGGTTTTTAAGCCATCTAGCTCATCCAATAAGTTCATTTGTTTCATTGGATTACATTTTAAGTCATTTTCTTCTCCCCGTTAGACTATTCTTAGGTCCCAATTAGGATTTTTAAGCCAATTTTGTGCACCAATAGGTGTGTTTGTGTCAATGGATAACATTTATGGCATTTTCATCATCCAAGTCCTTATTCTAGTCCATTAGGGTTTCGAGGATATTTCCAATCTTGTGGCACTCCAATAGTTCCAATGTGTGTCGTTGGATTAAATTTTGGTCATTTTTGTCTCTCTCTAGGCTTATTCTTTTCCAATTAATTTTTTTAACCATCCTTGTAGTTCCAATCGGTGTGTTTATGTCCTTGGTTAACATTAGGTTATTTTTGTCTCCCTAGCCTTATTCTTGCCCATTAGGGTTTTTATCCATCTTGTGCATCCAAAAGTTCATTTGGTGTCATTGGATTAAATTTAGTATTTTTCAGTCCTCCATGGGCTTATTTCTGTCCATTAGAGTTTTTACCAATCTGTACATTCAAAAGTTCATTTGTGGTATTGGATTAATTTACGGTCTTTTGGTCCTCCTAGCTTTATTCTTGTCCAATTAGGTGTTTAAGCATCTTGTGCATCCAAATAGTGTGTTCTGTCATTGATTAACATTTAGTTAATTTTCATCAATCCCTAGCTTATTTCTAGTTAATTCAGGGTTTTAACCAATCTGTACTTTCCAATAAGTTTCAGTTGTGTCATTTGATTTAACATTTAGTAATATCGTTCTTATGTAGGCTTATTCTTGTCCAATTTGGGTGTTTAACCATCGTGTGATCCAATAGGTGTGTTTTTTTTTTCTATGATTACATTTATGATTTTCATCCTCCCTAGGATTATCTAGTCCAATTAGGGTTTTTAACACAATCTTATACATCCATAAGTTCATTTGTTTCATTGGATTAACATTTAAGTACATCGATCTATGTAGGCTTACTCTTATCCAATTTGGTTTTTAACCAATCTTGTGCATCCAATAGTGTGTTTGTGTCATTGGATAATGTTAGGGTCAATTTTTGTCCTCGCCAGCCTTACTCTTGTCCAATTAGTGTTTTTAACCATCTTATGCTCCAATATAAGTATTGTGTCATTGGATTAACAGTTAGGTCATTTTCATCTTCCCTAAGGCTTATTCTATTCCAATTTGGGTTTTTAACAATCTAGTGAATCCAATAGTTTATTTGTGTCATTGGAGTAACATTTAGGTATTTTCATCCTCCCTAGGCTTATTCTTATCCAATTAGGTTTTTAACCAATCTTGTGCATCCAATAGGTGTGGTTTGTGTCATTGGATATATTTAACTCATTTTTGTCCTCCCTAGGCGTATTCTAGTCCAATTAGGGTTTTAACCAAACTTGTGCATCCAATAGGTATATTTGTGTCATTGGATTAACATTTAGGTCATTTCATCTCCAGGCTTATTCTAGTCCAATTAGGGGTTTTAACCACTCTTGTGCATCCAAATAAGTTCATTTGTGTCATTGGATAACTTTAGGTCATTTTCGTCATCCGAGGCTAAGTCTTGTCCAATTAGGGTTTAACAAATCATGAGCATCCCATAGGGTCTTTGGTCATTGGATTATCATTTTAGCTCATTTTCGTCCTTCCTATGCTTATTGTAGTCCAATTAGGGTTTTAACAACGTGTGCATCCAATAGGTATATTTGTGTCATTGGATTAACATTTTAGGTAATTTTCATCTTCCCTAGGCTTATTCTAGATCCAATTAGGTTTTAGTCACTCTTGTGCATTCAATAGTTTATTGTGTATTGGATTACATTTAGGTTATTTTCATCATCCCTAGGCTTACTTTGTCTAATTAGGGTTTTTAACATGTTTGTACATCGAATAAGTTCATTTGTGTCATTGGATTAAATTAGTTAATATCGTTCTATGTAGGCTTCTTGTCACTTAGGTTTTTAACCAATCTTGTGCATCCAATAGGTGTGTTTGTGTCATTGAGTTAACATTTTAGTCATTTCATCCTCCTAGGCTTTCTAGTCCAATTAGGGTTTTTAACCAATCTTGTGCATCCAATAGGTGTGTTTGTGTCATTGGATTAACATTTAGATCATTTTCATCCTCCCTAGGCTTATTCTAGTCCAATTAAGGGTTTTAACCAATCTTGTACATCCAAAAGTTTATGTTTGTTCTTTGGATTAACATTTAGGTAATATCATTTCTCTATAGGCCTTATTCTAGTCCAATATGGGTTTTAACCAATCTTATACATCCAATAAGTTCATTTGTGTCATTGGATTAACATTTAGGTAACATTGTTCTCTCCTAGGCTTATTCTAGTCCAATTAGGGTTTTTAACAAAACTTGTTCATGCAATAGGTTTTATTTGTGTCATGGATTAACATTTAGGTCATTTTCATCCTCCCTAGGCTTATTCTAGTCCAATTTGGGTTTTTAACCATCTTGTGTATCCAATAAGTTCATTTGTGTCATTGGATTAGCATTTAGTTCATTTCGTCCTCCAAGGCTTATTCTAGTCGAATTAGGGTTTTTAAACAATCTTTACATCCAATAAGTTCATTTGTGTCATTGGATTAAAATTTAGGTTATATCGTTCTCCATAGGCTTATTTCTTGTCCAATTTGGGTTTTTAACCAATCTTGTGCATCAATAGGTGTGTTGTGTCATTGTGATTAACATTTAGGTCATTTTAATCCTCCCTAGCCTTATTCTAGTCCAATTAGGGTTTTAACCAATCTAGCTGCATCCAATAGGTCATTTGTGTCATTGGATTATCATTTAGGTCATTTTCATCCTCGTAGGCTTATTCTTGTCCAATTAGGGTTTTTACCAATCTGTGAATCCAATAGGTGTTTTTGTGTCATGGATTATCATTTAGGTCATTTTCTTTCCTCCCTGGCTATTTAGTCAATTAGGTTTTTAACCAAACTGTGCACCAATAGGTATATTTGTGTAATTAGGTTAACTTATTGGTCATTTTCGTCTTCCTTAAGCTTATTCAAGTCAATTAGGGTTTTTAACCACTCTTGTGCATCCAATAAGTCATTTGTGTCATTGGATTAACATTTAGTTCATTTTCATCATCCCTAGGCATTTTCTAGGTTAGTTAGGTTCTTAACCAATCTTGTACATCCAATAAGTTCATTTGTGTCATTGGATTAACATTTAGGTAATATCGTTCTTTTGTAGGCTTATTCTTGTCCAATTGGTTTTAACCAATCTTGTGAATCCAATAGGTGTGTTTGTGTCATTCGATTAACTTTACGGTCATTTTCTTCCTCGCTAGCCTTACTCTTGTCCAATTAGGGTTTTTAACCAATCTTGTGCATCAATAGATCTGTTGTGTCATTGGATTAACATTTAGGTCATTTTCATTCCTCTCCTAGGCTTATTCTAGTCCAAATAGGGATTTTTAACTAATCTAGTGCGCATCCAATAGTTCATTTGTGTCATTGGATTTAATATTAGGTAATTTTCAGCCACCCTAGGCTTATTCTAGTCCATTTCGATTTTAACCAATCTGTTACATCGAATAAGTTCCTGTTTCATTTATTAACATTTAGGTCATTTCGTTCTCCCTAAGGTTATCTAGTCCGAGATTAGGTTTTTAACCAATCTTGCGCAAAACAATAGGTTGTGTTTGTGTCATAGATTAACATTTAGGTAATTTCCCATACCTAGGTTTTCTAATCAATTAGGATTTTAACCAAACTTTTGCATCCAATAGGTGTGTTTGTGTAATGGATTAACATTTATGTCATTTTCATCCTCCCTAGGCATTTTCTAGTCCAATTAGGGCTTTTGACCAATCTTGTGCATCCAATTGGTGAGTTTGTGTCAGGATTAACATTTAAGCATTTTCGTCCTCCATTGGCTTATTCTATTCAATTAGGGGTTTTAACCATTTTGTGCATCCAATAAGTTCATTTGTTCATAGATAAACTTTTAGGTCATTTTCGTCATTCATAGGCTTATTCTTGTCCAATAGGAGTTTTAACTAATATTTGCATCCAATAGGCATCTTTTGTATCGTGGAATATCATTTAGCTCATTTTCGTCCTCCCTAGTCTTATTCTAGTCCAATTAGGGTCTTTACCAAACTAGTGCATCCAATAGGTATGTTTATGTCATTGGATTAACATTTAGGTCATTTCATCCTCCCTAGGCTTTTCTAGTCCATTAGGGTTTTTAACCAATTTTGTGTATCCAATAGTTCATTTGTGTTATTGAATTCATTTTTTAGGTCATTTTCGTGCCCCTAGGCTTATTCTTGTCCAATTACCCTTTTTAATATTCTTATGCATCTAATAGGTTGTTGTTGTGTCATTGGATTATTAGTTAGGTCATTTCCTTCCTCCCTAGGCTTATTCTTGTCAAATTGCGGTTTTTTAACAATCTTGTGCAGTCCAATTGGTGTGTTTGTGTCAATAGATTAACATTTAGGTCATTTTTATCAACCAAAGGTTATGCTAGTCCAATTAGGGTTTTTATCCAATCCGTGCCTCCAAAGTCATTTGTGTCGTTGGATTAACTTTTAGTTCATGTTCGTTCTCCCTAGGCTTATTCTTGTCCAATTAACATTTTTAACAAACCTTGTGCATCAATTAGGTGTGTTTGTGTCATTGGATTAACATTTAGGTCATTTATGTCTCCATAGCCTTATTCTAATCCAACAAGGTTTTTAAACCAATCTTGTGCATCCAATAAGTTCATTTGTGTCATTGGATTAACATTTAGGTCATTTCTTCCTCCCTAGGGTATTCTAGTCAAATTAGGATATTTAACCAATCTTGTGCATCCAATAGGTGTGTTTAAGTCATTGGATTAACTTTAGGTCATTGTCCTCTTTCCTAGGCGTATTTTGCCAATTAGGGTGTTTAACCAATCTTGTGCATCCAAAACTGTGTTTGTGTCATTGGATTAACATTTAGGTCATTTTCATCCTCCCTAGGCTTATTCTAGTCCAATTAGAGTTTTTAAACCAATCTTGTGCTTCCAATATGTGTGTTTGTGTCATTGGATTATCTTTTACGTCATCTTCATCGTCCCTAGGGTTATTCTTTTCAATTAGGTATTTAACCAATCTTGTGCATCCAATAGGTGTGTTTGTGTCATTTGATTAACATTTAGGTCATTTTCACTCCCTAGCTTATTCTATTCCAATTAGGGTTTAACCAAAATAGTGCAATCCAATAAGTTCGTTTGTGTCATTGAATTAACATTTAGGTCACTCATTAGGCTTAATTTAGTCCAATTAGGGGTTTAACCATTGTCCATCCAAAAAGTTCTTTGTGTCATTGGATTAACATTTAGTCATTTTCGTCCACCCTAAGTTTTCGAGTCCAATTAGGTTTTAATCAATCTTGTGCATCAAATAAGTTCATTTGTTCATTGGATTAACATTTAGGTCATTTTCATCCTCCCTAGGCTTATTCTAGTCCAATTAAGTTTTTTAACACATCTTGTGCATCCAATTACTTCATCTGTGTCATTGGATTAACTTTTAAGTTTTAACCAACTTGTGCATCCAATAAGTTTGTTTGGTGTCCATTGGATTAACTTTTAGGTCA
>PGTU02007702.1:0-16825 GCA_002896215.2 Cicer echinospermum
AAAGTGCCATAAAAAGCTAAAAAGCACTTTCATTTCAAATAATTAAATTTACAGCGTTTAAAAAAAAAAAAAAACACACATTTTACAGCGCTTTTTTTAAAAAGCGCTGTAAAATGTTGTTCTAAAGCGCTTTAATGGTGCACCTTCTACAGCGCTTTCGTGAGAAAGCGCTGTAAAATGTACAAGAAAAAGCGCTGTAAAATGCAGACCCATAATATGAAATTATGGGTGGGCATTTTACAGCGCTTTTTCGAGAAAGCGCTGTAATATGCACACCCATATATGAAATTATGGGTGGGAATTTTACAGCGCTTTTTCGAGAAAGCGCTGTAATATGCACACCCATAACTCATATAATGGGGTGCATATTACAGCGCTTTTTGTGAAGAAGCGCTGTAAAATGTGCATAACAAGCGCGCGTTGTATTTACATGTTTTATAGCGCTTTTTTAAAAGCGCTGTTGTATCATTTACAGCGCTCGTTTCCACAGCGCTTATTTTTTTGAAAAAGCGCTGTAAATGGCTTAAAAAAAGCGCTGTAATATGCGTTTTTTCGCGTAGTGAGTCTTCTTATAAAAATAAAAATAAAATTATCCAAGTCTCTTTTATTTGTGATTGCACCGTCTCTCTCCATTGTTCTGTACTGTCTATCTCTTTATCGTTCTACACCGTCGCTCTCAACCATTTTGCACTGTATTTCTCTGTGGTTCTGCATCGTCTCTCTCCTTGATTCTATGTCCCCTATCTTTATCTCCACCATTCTGCATCGTCTCTATTTGTTGTTCTCCATCGTCTCTCTTTGTCGTTCTGCATCGTCTCTCTTTGTCGTTCTGCAATGTCTCTCTCTACTATTTTGCATTGTCTCTCTCTGTCATTCTACACCATTTTGATTTATATCTGATACGACATCAATATCTTATGTTTACCTCTTCTAATATGTTATTTTACATCTACAATACCTCATCCATCTCTAATTGTTATATACTATCAATGTTCTTCTGTCTCGACACATCTCTAAAAATCTATTATATATATTTAAACAGACTCCCGATGCCACGTCATCATATTTGGCACATCATCGTATTTTGCCACATCAACATATTTCATCCACATCAGCCAAAAAGCTGATGTGTACCTCATAAGAGTACCCCTCCTCTTTCAACAACTTCTCATCTTTCTTCCACAATTTCTTTAATACCTCCAAAATCTATTTGATAATATTATTTTATAATAAATTTATAAATTATAAAATTATTTTACAATTATTAATAATAAAATTTATAAATTATTTTACAATTTGATAATAATTTATAATTTATATATTATCAAATTATTTTATAAGTTATTTTATAATAAATTTATAAATTATTTTATAGTATTATTAGTCATTTACCAGTTGTAATTACTTATAAAACTTATAAAATTATAAAATTATTTTACAATTATTTATAATAACTTTATAATTATAAATTATTTTACAATTGATAATAATTTATAATTTATATTATTATCAAATTATTTTATAAGTTATTTTATAATAAATTTATAAATTATTTTATAGTATTATTAGTTATTTACCAGTTGTAATAATTTATATTATTAATCATTAAATTCAATGGAAAAAAACCACATAATCACTCATAAATATCGACATAAATGCTATTTATCTAATCCTCCTTACAATTATATGATTCCACTTATGGTGAGTAATAATTTTATACGTTTCTAATTCAATTACTCATTAATGTCAATCCATTTAAAATTACTTTCAATTTATGTCAATCCATTTTTTTTAGTAACATTTTATAAATAAAAATATATATTCTATTTGACATAAAAGACACAAATTTATTAAAAATAATCATAAAATACAAATATATAAAAGTTATTAAAAAAGTTACTTCCAATTATTAAAATACACAAATTTATTTTAAAATTATAATATATATGAATATATTAAAAAATATAATGAACCAACGTTTATTGTATATGTGTTTTGAAAAAATATGTTAACACTAAATTTTTATCAATTAATTATATATTTATAATTGAATGCTATTTTTTTATTTTAATTTTCCTTATTATAATCATAATTTGAATGTTAAAAAATTAATGAAAAATTAAGTATGCATAAAATTAAATTATTTTTTAATAGAATTTATTTTTGGTACCTATCAATATAACTATAATTCAATTGCACAAATAATTAGTTAAAACTTTTAAATACCTAAAATTGATTTAAAGTATAAGCAAATCTTTAATCTTTAATAAAATAAATTTCAAACTCTTGATGAAATATATTCAATAATTTTTGTTTACAACATTTCTCATGCTCGCAATTAAAACATCATACTAATAAAACAAATAAATTTAGACTACGCTACAATATAATTCAACATTAACATTTTTTTAAAATCAAAAATATTAAATAGTCAATCATATTTTTAAATTTTTACATCTTATTTTTTGGTTTGTATTTTACATTTTATTTCATCAAATAAATACAAATACCATTACATGTTGAAAAATAAATTGACAATCAAGGTACAATGAGTCAAACAATTATCATATATAATAAGTTATCATACAATTTTACAAAATATTTTTTAAAAAATTAAATTAGATGATTGTGATAAACATGATTTTCCCTCATTTTAATTTTCTTAATCATATTCAATTATTATAAATCAATAAAGTAATATTATAAGATAAATATATTTATAATACATAAAATATTACTTATAAAATTATTTACAATTATTTATAATAAATTTATAAATTATTTTACAATTTGATAATAATTTATAATTTATATTATTATCAAATTATTTTATAATAAATTTATAAATTATTTTATAATATTATTAGTCATTTAACAATGGTAATAATTTATATTATTAGTCATTAAATTCAATGAAAAAAACCACTTAATTACTCATAATCAACATAAATACTATGTATGATGAGTAATGATTTTATACGTTAAAAATTCAATTACTCATTAATGTCAATTCATTTATACTTAATTTTAATTTATGTCAATCCATTTTTTTAGTAATATTTTATAAAATAAAATTATATATTCTATTTGACAGAAAATACACAAATTATCATTACATGTTCTACAATATAATTCAATATTAACATTTTTTTAAAATAAAAAATATTAAATAGTCAATTATATTTTTAAATTTTTACACCTTATTGTTGGGTTTGTATTTTACATTTTATTTTATCAAATAAATACAAGTACCATTATATGTTGAAAAATAAGTTGACATTTATAGTTACTTTCAATTTATGTCAATTCATTTTTGTATTAACATTTTATAAAGTAAAAATATATATTCTATTTGAAAGAAAATACCCAAATTCATTAAAAATAATCATAAAATACGAATCTATAAAAAATTATTAAAAAAATAATTTCCAATTATTAAAAATCTATTATTTATTATATATATTTAAAATAGACTTCCGATGCCACACCAACTTTTTTTTTTACAAACTCTTGATGAAATATATTCAATAATTTTTTTTTATAACAACTTCTCATGCTCGCAATTAAAACATCATACTAATAAAACAAATAAATTTAGCTACGCTACAATATAATTCAACATTAATATTTTTTACATCTTATTTTTGGGTTTGTATTTTACATTTTATTTCATCAAATAACTACAAGTACTATTATATGTTGAAAAATAAATTAATAATTAAAGTACAATGAGTCAAACAATTATCCTATATAATAAGTTATCATACGAATTTTACAAAATATTTAAAAAATTAAACTAGATGATTGTGATAAACATGATTTTCTTTTATTTTAATTTTCCTAATCATATTCAATTATTACAAATCAATAAAGTAATATTATAAGATAACTATATTTATAATACATAAAATATTACTTATAAAACTTATAAAATTAATTAATTAATATCCGCGCAGCGCGCGGGCCATAATCTAGTTGATTTCTATTCAACATCTCATCGAAGGTGAATTATGTATTTTTGAAGATTAGATAAAAGAATTACTCTAACCTTATATTTAATTTTGTTTTCACTATTCACTTTGAATTAAATTGATTTTATTAGCACTTCTCTAACTTGTATATGTGATGATTGTCTTCGAGATTAGGTTCACAATTTTCATGGAAAAATATAATAATAACATTTTATGACTTTTTTTTATGATTTTAATTAAAATTAAAATTATGAAAACATTTTATTTAATTACTATGGTCAAAATTAGAGAGAATATTAGATCAAAATGTTCATAGTACCGATACACATTATTTTATAATAATACCGTAGAACTTGCCATAAATGAGAGGATATTAAGTAATTACACTGATCTAATATTACATACGTTACATCGTTCAGTAAACTTTTTCTTGGTACATATTTTCTAAATTTGACTGTTGGATTGGAAGATTATACCATATAGATCATATATATAATTGTTTTACATAAATATAAAATCGTTCGATACATTATTGAGGTACATCAACATCAACTTCGTATAACAAAATTGTTTAAGACGTTAATTTTCACGTACCTCTATAACATATCAAACAGTTTTAAATTTATGTAAAAATATATATAGATGATTTATATGATATAAACTTTCAATCTAGTTGTCAAATTTAAAAAATATTATATCGAGTAAAACATTATTGAACAGTGTAATATATTTTAAATTTGTGTAAAACTTTAGCTATTTTTATAGTATTATATTTCAATCCTACGATTAAATTTGTAAAATATGTATTGAGAAAAAAAGTTTATATTATATAAATCATATATATATATATATATATAAATTATTAACTATATGATATAGCTAAACTTCTAAAAAAGAAAAGATTATATCTGAACTAACTATAATTTAAAAATCAATAATTAATTAAAATTAAACCTACACCAATGCATCGTGCAATTCTTAATCTATCTCTTTAAACAATTATCAATTCGCCAATTTAAATTAGTTAAATCTACCTTGGTCAATAGATATTAAACAATGACCAACGAATTAACAAAGATTTATGTTAGAGTTGACTATACGCGGGTATAAAAATGTTTATAATGCATTAAGTTTCTTTGGACTCATAATAGAAAAATAGCTTAAATAACATTTTTAATCCTATATGTATGATGCTGTTTTTTTAAATAGGTATTGTATATTTTTTTTCCTAATTAGGTTTTTAAGTAATACTCTGTTTACAACGGTATTCTATATATGTTGAAAAAATATTATTTTATTAGTTCTGTTAAAATAACGTCACACGGCTATTACTTTGCAGCAGTGTGTATAACGGTGTTAATGTGTCAAATTATGAAAGTAAACGATATTTAGATTGATTCTTTGTTTTGGAAAAATATACTTGTGATCCTCTATGTTTAAACCAGTTTTCTCTGAGGTTCAATTTCATCTTTATCCTCTTCATCATTTTCCTCTTTACCGTGAATTCAAACGCTCTCTTACCATTTACCTTATTTCGACGTTTTGACACGCTAATACGAGCCCATATGAAAAAAATCATTTGTTCTTTGACTCCTTGTCCTTCAATCGATCTAACTCGACATTTTATGGATAAACGTCAAAATAAATTATGAGAACACACTCTAAAAGGATCAATTTCAAAATTGAGTCAAGTAAACTTACCCTAAATCATAAAATAATAAGTGGATAATATGGCCACTATTCATATGGTTGTTTTGCTAATGTTATACAAATGTTACTTTTTCTGCTTTGTCAATATTCGATAATTGTCCTCTGCGACATGTCTAAGGAATAGTTTTCAATTGTTACATCTACTATCACTCTTAGAATGCATATCATATTAATTATATATTCTTCATCAAAAAATTGTTGTTTTCTTTATAGTAGTTGATTTGAATCACATCATTAATTTTAAAATTTTAATATTCAGAGTACAAATGATTTGAATCATATAGATTTCGTAAATTGGTGAATGGAGCTTTGACTTTACATTATCTTATGATTTTAATTAAAATTATAAAAACAATTTATTTAATTACTATGATCAAAATTGACCAGATAGATGTATCTAAATTCATAATTTAGTTAACTTTAATAAAAATTATAATAATGTCCATCTGGACAAATTAGAGAGAATATTAGATCAAAATGTTCATAGTACCGATAGACTTTCTTTTATAATAATACCATAGAACTTGCCATAAATGAGAGAATATTAATTTACACTGATGTAATATTACATCAACTTTACATCGTTCAATAACCTTTTTGGAGTAAACTTTCAATCTAATTGTCAAATCTGAAAAATATATATCGAGTAAAATGTTATTGAATAGTGTAATATATTTTAAATTTGTGTAAATCTTTAGCTATTGTATAATATTATATTTCAATCCTACGATTAAATTTGTGAAATATATACTGAGAAAGAAAATTTTATATTATATAAATTATATATATATATATATATATATATATATATATAGATTATTAACTATATGATATATCTATACTTCTAAAAAAAGAAAAGGTTATATCTGAAATAACTATAATTTAAAAATCAATAATTAATTAAAATTAAACCTACATCAATGCATCGTGCAATTCTTAATCTATCTCTTTAAACAATTATCAATTCGCCAATTTAAATTAGTTAAATCTACCTTGGTCAATAGATATTAAACAATGACCAACGAATTAACAAAGATTTATGTTAGAGTTGACTATACACTGGTTATATAAATGTTTGTAGCAATGTCAATTTACAAGAAATCGAAGTTTGAATTGTAAATTCACCTTTTTAAAATTTCAAACAAATGAGAACGTTTTTGGTTAGTGAAATAACAACAAAAACTTCACGATGTGATCAGTGCTAAATGAGTGATAAATAAATGAAGATAAGAAAATGAGAATTCACAAAACAATATATATTGGTTCACCTAACACGGGTTAATCTAGTCTTCACAACTGTGAGATTTTCACTATGTGCTTCAAAATCAAGAATGTTCTCCTTCACTCCTTTTGTCTTGATCACACCTAGATAAATTACAATATTCACCTTTCAACCTAGAAATGATTTTTACAATCACCTTTTAGTCTAACATAAAAGATAGATTTGAGATATGTAATATTACATCAATGTTACACCATTTAATAACCTTTTACTTGGTACATATTTTCTAAAGTTGATTGTTGGATTGAAAGATTATGCCATAAGATCATATATATATATATATATATATATATATATATATAAATGTATTAATATTTTAGATTTGTGTAAAAATTTTACTATCTATATAGTATATAATCTTTTCAACCCAACAATTAAATTTGAAAAATATATATCTAGAAGAAAGTTTATATCAATATATATTTAAATTATTAACTATATATATATATATATATATATAATAATTTATTAACTATATGCTATATATAAACTTCTAAAAAATAAAAGATTATATCTAAGCTAACTATAATTAATTAAAACTAAACCTACACCAATTAATGCATCGTTCAAGTCTTAATCTATTTCTTTTTTAAATGTTTATATTAGATGGTATCTTTAAAGTAGCAATGAAAGAGCTTGGTCTTTTTAAACAATTATTAAGTCGCACAATTAAATTAGTTAAATATACCTTGGTCAATAGATATTAAACAATGACCAGCAAATTAACAAAGTCTTATGTTAGAGTTGACTATATGCCGGTTATATAAATGTTTATATGCTGGTTAAACAATGATCTGTGTGTTTAAAAAAAATATCATTTTTATTAGTCCTGTTAAAAAAAGTCACATGACTGTTACTATGCAATAGAGTGTATAACATTATTAATGTGTCAAATTATAAAAGTAAACGATTCACAGATTAATTCTTTAAATTTTGGAAAAATATACTTATAATCTTCTAAGTTTAAACGAGTTTTCTTTGAGTTTCAATTTCATCTTTATCCTTTTTATAATTTCTCCTTTCACCATCTTTCTATTTCACTCCATCTTTAAATCCACTCCATGTATGTGACTCAATTAAAAATATTTATTAACTCGGATATTATTAAACAATACACCTTGTGTGCTTGGTATTTGGTAGAAGTGGAGTATTTTTAATTGAGAAAGATAAAGATTTTTAATTGAGAAATGAAGTGAAAGAGAAAGATGGTGAAGAGGGAGATGATGAAGAGGTAAACAATGAAGATTGAGATCGAAGAAAATTTATTACAACTTATAGGAGATTAAGTATATTTTTCCATAATTAAAGAATAAATCTTTGAATTACTTACTTTTATAATTTGTCACATTAACACCGTTATACACACATCAGTACTATAACAACCATTTTTAATGGAATTAACGAAAATATACATTTTTATAAATGGATAATAACATAAAAATTAAAATTACAAAGAGAATATCACTTAGAAAAACTAGTTGGAAAAAATATAAAAAAAAACCGATATTAAAACTAATTCAAACAAAAAGAACTAAAAATATAATTTGCTCTATCTTTTACTACGAGTCCAAAAACTTAATACATATATAAATTTATATAGCCAGCGCAACATGAACTCTAATATAAGACTTTGTTAATTCGTTGGTCATTCTTTAATATCTATTGACCAAGATAGATTTAACTAATTTAAATTGGCGACAAAATAATTGTTTAAAGAGACTAAGCTCTTTTTTATTAATATTATAAAAAATAAATTATATTAACAAAAACGAAAGCGGGAGTAAGTTCAAACTGAGCTAAAAAATGAACACATGTATTTACTTTTTTTAGAGAATAACAAAGGGAGTAAGTTCAATTTGTCTAATGCAATATAAAAAATAATCTTTTCGAGGAGGATAATAAAGGTAGTAAATTGAGTATAATCTTTCTTAATGACAGAGATGAGGGTCACAGAGTTAGTGTTGAAAATAACATTACAAATATGTTTATCACGAGCCAATAAAAAACTATTCTAAGCCTCCTTGAACAATATTATCGAGTCAACATTGGTATCATTGTTTGCGAGGTTATTATAAGTTGATTTGAGAGTAAATTGGTCGTCAGTGGCTGGTAGTCATGTGAGGAAATCTGGAGAACCATTGATTGGAGGCTTCAATGATCGAATTTTTCTCACATATTGACTAAGGCAAAATCGTTGCAGTTTACTCCAATTTGAATTTGTACCATTGGTGTAGCTTGTAACACCCTAAATTTTATGATAAACTATTTTATTAATTAAATAGGATTTTAAATAATTAATTTGATGTTAAAATTATTATAAAATATATATTAATAAACTTTGTGATTAATTTCCGTTATATAGGTGATTTTTATGATGTGCTAGTTTTATATATACTAGATTACATGAGTGATATAAATAATAAATATTATATTTTATTATTTGATATATTTTTTTAAAAAAATAATAGTATTTAGTGTAATATATATTTTAAAGAAAAAGATTTTATACGATTTTACGTATATATACGCACACCCAATTAATATATCATTCTTTTATGCGTTTGACTATTATCAAATGTGTACTTAATTATATTTATTTAATTCTAAATATATTTTATTTTAATTATTTACTTTATAAATAATTATCTTGAGATAGTGGTAATATTGTGTTTGATTTTCTTTATTGTTATATACTTATTATGATATTGTGATTATATATATATTTAGTATGATTTAGTAATTAATATAAAGTGTTAATTTTATACGTATTTATTTTATAATTTTGAATATTCTCTAACGATGATAGCATTTTAATGATAGTATTTTATATTATCAAAAAGTATCATTAGGGTGATTATTTTGAATATGAGAGTTTTGATTATTAATATATTTTAAAAGATTAATTACTTTATTTTATAAAATATTAGTTTGGAAATATTAGCAATATTTAATAATTAAATTATGTTAAAAAATGTTAAAACATTAGTTTTAGTAATTATTGATTTTATTTAAAAATAAATAAAGGGATTTGGGTTTTACCAACCCTAATTGTTAATAAATAAAACAACAACAAAAAAAGGGAAGGGAGTTGAAAGGGCAGCCGTAAAACCAAAGAGAAAACACAACAATAACCCTATCAAACCAAAGAGAAAACACAACAATAACCCTATCAAACCAAAGAGAAAACACAACAATAACCCTATCAATTGACAGCAGTGATCGATAACTGTTTCAGAAAACTTTCTCCATTTTCCTCCAAATTTGAGTATGTTGTTTCTTATATTTAGTTAGTCAATTAAACATAATTTTTCAGATTTTTAACAACTCCAATTTCTCTCTAAAATACCTCGACTTCTCCTTTTGTAAAATTCGTTATTCTCCACCGTAAGTCCGATTTGAGTGAAACCAACGCCAAAACGACCGTGTGAAAAGTGGCTATATTATCCACTGATTGGTTTTCTGATTTATGGTAATTTTCTTTGACCGATTTTCGAATTTAATTTTTTAGAATATCTCTTCATAATTTATTTTTGACGTTTACCCATAAATTGTCGAGTTAGATCGATTGAAGGACAAAGAGTCAAAGAACAAAGACTGTTTGGGCGTTGAAATCATATTCATAGATGAAAGCGTCGAAATAAGGTAAGGGGTGAGAGAGCGTTTGAAATTCATGAGTGTAATATATTGTGAGATGAACGGGAAAACCGTATTTCCCAACGATTCATCCGGGCTCGCTACGTATGGCAGTAGCCCTTTGAGGGATAAATTAATTAATGTGAAAAATATGGAAATTGTGAGATTAAAAATATATAATAGAAATATTTGTAGGGTGTTGATTGATTTAATTTGTCTGAATGTGTGGCATTTGATATTATTGTGATATTTGATTTAATTTTGTTAAATGTGTGACATTTGATATTATTGTGATATTTGATTTAATTTCTTTAAATGTGTGGTGTGTGATATTATTGTGATATTGGTTGTTGAATTAATTTTATGCATATGTTTGATTAGATGAGCTTAAATGATGTTATAATAAAAATAGATGTGTTGTGATAATTATATGTAATGATGATAATGTATGATTAATAATGGTGATGTGATAAATTTCTGATGAATATATATGTGTTGTTGTATGATTGATGATAGTGATTCTATAAATTTGTGATGGGTTTATGTGATGATGTTGATGATGTGTGATTAATTATAGTGATGTTATAAATTGTGATGAGAATATTGTGATTTCAATTTGTGTCTGAGATGACGGTATTAATGGAGTATCATATACCAACGAGGGAAGAAAATATTGTGAATTTGTGAAGTGGAGATTATTTTGTCATCATATAGGTAGGGCCTGACAAGCCTAGTGATTCCGGGGAAGTACAACTGAATGAGCCTGATCGTGGCGGTCTGCTGTCGAGCCTTAAGGCAAGATTGTTAGACCTTGGAGGTATTCGGGTGGGGAATTCCTAGGTGACTTGGAGGTCGCACTCCAAATGTCGGGAGCTACCACGCAACACACGTTTACCACGACTGTCGCGTATATGTGTCTCGGGTTGAGTTGAGATGACCTATGAGGACAGGGCCAATTTGAATTGTCCGTCCACCGGGATGGTGGCATAGTATCAAGCCTCCTAACAAAGAACTTCAGAGTTAGAATGGTACCACATTGTGAAGTAGAGTCTAAGCTCATGCATAGCATTGCATTTACTTGTGATTGTTTTGTGGTGATTGATGTGTTTCAAAAGTAATAATAATTACTCTTAGATGATTTGATGCATATTATAATGGGATGATTATCTTACTTGAGTGAATTTGATGTTATAATATGATACTATTTACTTAAATATTTTGATATATCGTAATGTGATTATGATACGGTCTATTATGATTGTTGCGTGTTCTTCTTACTTATATTATACTATTAACATGATTTTGAAACTCATCTCCTTCGTTGTTTGTGTTTGACTGGCTTGGCCCTGCGTTTGCGAAATCGCAGTTGTTACAGGTTAATAAGTCTTGAAGTTCAAGTTTGAGAGGAACTCCGCTCTGATAGGTGATACCGGGAATAAGGGTTGTAATTTGTATTTTACTTATTTATTTTGAAACGACTTTTGTATGAAAACCATATAAGTACTAGTAGGTTTTTAGAATTAAATCAAGTAATTATACTTAATTCAAGCTTATTGAGATTGCACTATGGAGTAAAGAAGTTAAAGTGTTCCTTTTGATTTTTGAGAAACGTGATATCCTAAAATAAAAATTAAAGTTTTTATTTTCTTGAAAACATATTTTTATTTATCCGCTGCAAATTTTATAGAAAATATGATATGAATTATATATATATATTATTTTGAGGTTTAGGGTGTCACATAGCTCGATACAAAAAATTCATATTCTCTAGGTGGAATGACTAGAGGTACTGAGTTAGTAAACTTTCCAAAGCCTGGTATCTAGCGATCCTTGCAAAATTTTGAATAATGCACATCACGAATAACCTAGCATACATTAATTTTGGTATTAGGCCCACTTTCGAAATATTCCTCTAAGTATTATAAGCAATGTAGCGTTGTTGGATAAAAGAGGTGTTCATAATACCACAATAACATCAAATCATAAGAAAATACAATGTTATGCATGAACTGAACTGTTATTTTTAGAAAATATATATAAAATAGTATTATAGCACATGATAGAAAGGAATCCGCATATAGTGGTTTTGGAGAGTTTATTGTTTAATATATTATTTTGTGTTCACATTATAGGTAGCATGTATATAAAGAGAGGTATCCATATGATATTAGTATAAGTTATCCACATACAAAAAAATCTGTAATAAGAAAAATGTCAAATCTTAGCATAGATGCTGCATACCGTTCATCTGTGCACAATGAATGTTACATATTCGTGAAAGAGAGGTATGTGGTTGTGAATTATAATCCTGGAGGCAAGAAGGAAAAAACTATTCATGGGCCGAAGCATATTTCTGATGGATTCCCAATGCTCGTCGGAACTGAATTTGAAAAGGGAATAGATTGTGCCTTTGATGGTGATAACAATGAAGCATACATTTTCTCTGGAAAATATGGTGGCAAAATAGACTATGTTAACCTCACATTACTTAAAGATAAAACTCCAATTAAGGATATGTTTCCTAGTCTCAAGAATACTAAACTTGTAAATGGAATAGATGCTGGAATAAGGTCCACCGGAAAAGATGTTTTCTTATTCAAAGGTGATGAGTATGTTCGTATAGACTATCAATCTGAGCTTGTTAAGTCTAATAAGTATATTGGCACTGGTTTTCAAAGTTTGGTTGGGACAGTCTTTGAATTTGGAATTGATGCTGCTTTTGCTTCTCATGTTCAGAATGAAGCTTACATTTTCAAAGGAGATTACTATGCACGTATCAATGTTGCCCCAGGCACACTTAGTGGTGACTTTATTGTTGGTGGTAGAATTAAGAGGATCCATGATGATTGGCCTGCTCTTCATTCTATACTCAAAAACTAGAAAATTTGAATTTATGTTCCTTAATGTAATGTTTGTTGTAATAAGTGTGGTAGGCTTTGCCTCATTGCCCTACATCTTCTCATTTCTTTCTTCTTTCTATCTTTAATGCTCTTACTTTTACCTCATCAATGTAACACATGTGTGCTTCAATCTTCTTTCCCTTTGCTAATGTTATAAAAATCTTACTTTTTCTGCTTTGTCAATATTCCATAATTGTCCTCTGCCACATGTCTAAAGAATAGTTTTCAATTGTTACATCTACTATCACTCTTAGAATACATCTTCATCAAATCAAATAATTGTTGTTTTCTCTATAGTAGTTTATTTGAATCACATCATTAATTTTAAAATTCTAATATGCAGAGTGCAAATGATTTGAATCATATAGATTTCGTAAATTGGTGAATTGACATTTGGCTTTACATTATCTTATCTTCTTCTTTTAAATAAATATGTTATCTTTTGCTCTTTTAACTAAAAATATGTTATCTTTTTATCCTTTCTCAAAATAACATTTTTTTTAATTGTTTTTTAAGGTCACACTTTGGGAGTGGTAGGCATGAACTACAACCCTATAGACCTATATATAATTTTTATTATTTATCTTTTACTTCATATTTATTTTAATTCATCCGGTCATTAG
Source organism: Cicer echinospermum (assembly GCA_002896215.2). Lineage (NCBI taxonomy): Eukaryota > Viridiplantae > Streptophyta > Magnoliopsida > Fabales > Fabaceae > Cicer > Cicer echinospermum. The sequence goes on from PGTU02007702.1 coordinate 14,120, forward strand.
AATCCCTTATAACAGTTGCAGACATGTATTCAGTAAAATATGAAAATCAAAATATAATGAAAATATTCTGGAATTATATTTTGATTCATATCAACAATCTCCTTCATGAATCACAATATATAGTATTCGCAATTTATATTGTTAGTTTGACGAGCGCACCATAAAATACAACATGTACGCTAATAAATATTTATGCATTAATTGTAAATGAAATTTTAAAGGCATATAATTAAGTTCTATAACACAAATTTCAAATCTTAATTGGAATTCATGTGATGTTGTTTGACTTATGCTTCGACACTGTAGCACCCATTTGACTGCGGAAAATTTGTAAAAAACTACCAAATAAATGTGATTATTATTCAATTTCGAAACACATTATTTATATACGTAAGAAATAAATTAATATTACTTACATATCGAAGATGGTCATGACATCCTGTAAAACTAAATCATCCTAAGTCTCCTCTCTCCTTCGTTGCACTCTATCTCTCCATTGTTATGTATTGTCTCTCTCTGTCATTCTACATTGTCGCACTCGTTCATTCTGCATCGTCTTGCTGCATCGTCTCTCTCTTCCATTCTACATCCCTTCTCTCTCTCAAGCGTTCTTCATTGTCTCTTTGCCATTCTGCATCGTCTCTTTATGTCGTTTTGCATCGCCTCTCTTTGTCGTTCTACACCATATCTGATCTATATTTGGTACGACATCTATATCTTATATTTATCTCTTCTAATATGTTATTTTCCATCTACAATATGTCTTTGTCATCTCTGATCGTCATCTCCTATCTACGTTCTCCGTCTTCGACACATCCCAAATTGATTTCGATTATGCATCTAATCGAAGGTGAATAATGTCTTTTTGAAGGTTAGATAAAAGAATGAATATAACTTAATAATCCATTTAGTTTTTACTATTCAATTTGAATTAAATTGATTTTTTAGCACTTCTCTAACTTGTATATGTGGTGCTTGTTCGCTAGATTAGGTTCATAATCTTCATGGAAAGTAATAATAAAATATAATAATATTTTTTATGATTTTAATTTTAAAATTAAATTTTTCATTATGAAAATAATTTATTTAATTATTGTGGTCAAAATTGAGTAGGTAAATGTACTAAAATTCTTAATTTATATTATAGTAATGTCCATTAAACAAATTAATAATACCGATGCACACTCTTTTTTTTATCATACCATAGAACTTGCCTTATACGATAGGAGATCAAATTATACTGATAGAATATTACTTCAACGTTACATCATTCAATAACATTTTAGTTGGTACATATTTTCTAAATTTGACTGTTGGATTGGAAGATTTTACCATATGAGATCATCTATATAAATTTTTACATAGATATAAAATCGTTCGATATATTATGGAGGTGCATCAAAATCAACTTCATATAATAAAATTACCTAAGACGTTAATTTTTACATATACCTATATTTCTTGACGCACTTCAATAATGTATTAATATTTTAGGTTTGAATTTGATTGGAAAAAGATCTACTCAACCACATGGTTGTATTTCCAAGATGCGACAACCTCTTGAAGGGGGCAACAAAAATGATTCTTTTTGAGTTTATAATTATGGAACTAATTTTTAAGATATATATCAAATAAAAGAAGTTTTACAATGAAAATGTGAGATATTTGTCCCTACAACCAATACATAGATCATCAAGATATATAGATATGCTCATTTATGACCATCAATACACATATAAGGAGTACTTTTATGGTACATTTGAAAATTAATATGTTTTGGTACTATTAAATTAAATTATCAATAGTTTGAATGACATATCATCTATGAATGAATTTTACATTATTTTAGATTTAACACCATTTGATTTTTAAATTTTACCTTTTGAGTCTATTTTAAATTAATTAATATTTATCTATTAAAATATAAATATAAAATTAATCAAGTCCACTACGCCAGAAATGACATTTAACAGCGCCCATTTTACAGCGCTTTCTAAACACAAGCGCTGTTGTAATTATATTTTAAAAATAACAGAACCTATTACAGCGCTTTTTATGTAAAGCGCTGTAAAACAAGCGTGTAGTAGGTCTATAACGTTGCGCATCACGTTATAAGGATTTTACAGCGCTTGTCAAAAAAGCGCTGTAACGGAAGCGCTTTCGCGAATCAGTTACAGCGCTTTTTTCACAAGCGCTGTAAAACACATGCGCTTCATTGAATTTAACTACCTATTACACACGCTTTTTTCACAAGCGCTGTAAAAACACTGCCGCTTTCATTGATTTAACTACCTATTACAGCGCTTTTTCACAAGCGCTGAAAATACATGCCTTTCATTGAATTTAACTACCTATTACAGCGTTTTTTTCACAAGCGCTGTAAAACACTCTTTCAAATAATTATATACGTTGGAAACCCTCATATCCTCTACATCTTTCAATAATTATATACGTTGCGAACCCTAATATCTCTACGTACTTGCGGCGCATCTACGTTGTCTAAGTATTTTTTAACATTGATCTGTTAATGTTTTGAAATTGTCAAAAATTGTCAAAACTCATACCACATGATTCTGTCTGTTTTGAAATTGTCAAAAATTGTCAAAACTCATACCACATGATCTGTTCTGTTTGAATATATGTCAAAAATTGTCAAAACACTCATACCACATGATCTGTTCTGTTTGAAAAAGATGGCAGACTTAT
>PGTU02007704.1:0-12896 GCA_002896215.2 Cicer echinospermum
TAATAATAATAATAATAATAATAAAACCTACGTTTCCCTTTTCTTTTTTCATTTCACTCTTCCCCCTTCTTCATTCTCTCTTTCAGCAACCCATCCTTCTCCATTTTTCATTTTCTTTTCTTCTCTTTTCTTCTTCTTCTTCTTTCTCTCACTTAAAGCCACAATAAACCCATGGAAAGGGTATACACTCTCTAAGCAAGCTTCCTCATATTTTCCCAAGTTATGAGAGTTGTTGATTGAGACTCATTGAGGTAAATGCACAACTCTAATCCTAGTATGAATTCATAGAAAAATGTAGATTTGAGTAAAAATATTATTTTGTGCTTAGAGTATATTTAAATGATATTGATGGTTTCCTAGAGGTAGGTAAACTTTAGAATAAATTTCTCTGAAGTCTTGGAAATATTTTTGATACTCAGATTTGTCAACTGAGACCTTGCCGGCTACTCTGAGAGTTGTTGGAGAGCAAACTTAGACGATTCTCCATAACAGTGAGTTGTCGATGATCATCGTCTTATATTTTTATACTGCTATAATTATTATTTTACTTGTTTTCTATATTAAAGTATTTATTGAAAAATTTGGGAAACACAACCTTCGAATTTTATCTCGATTTCGTCAATTATTTAATTTAACGCTCGTTGTTATATAATATGTTATTATTTTGATTTACGTATGAGCTACAATATTTAAATCTTGAATTGTTATGCGATTGAGTATGTTTTTCATGAATTACGACAAAATGATTTTAATACGTGTTTGTGTTATAATTATTAAATCGTTAACTGCGTTAGGTGCACCTAGTTACCACGTGTTGATTAGGGAGAGTTAACCGTTAGATGGAGCCTCCCTTACGACAGAGGTCATCCGTAGGAGGAGAGGGCTATCAACAAGATGTAAGCTCCCTAATTGATACGTGATGATGCATTGCGGAATTGAGGGGAGAGGGCCATCCGTTAGATGGAGCCGTCCCTAAGGGAAAGACCACCCTTAGGAGGAAAGGACTATCAATGAGATAAAGCCGCCTCTTGGTTCTAAAAATATGTATTGTTACTTGTTTGATTTTTATAATGATTTTAAGGTTGTTCATTTTGATTTCGTTTCGTTATTCACTAGATTTTTAATATTTTTGTCAAGCGATTAAACAGTTATTCGTGCCTTTTGTGTTTCCCTTCTAATTGATGGTGGTTGTTGTCTCCTCACTAAGTCTTTGTGACTTACCCCTTTATGTTGCTTATTTTTTCAGATTCGCAGGCAGTTGAATAGAAATCTGTTATTTGATTCAAGTCTCCACATATTTCTTTTGGTAGGCCTCTTTGATTGAGGACCATTTTTGTAACGTCTGTTGAGTCTATGTAATTTGCAGCTATTTTGGAGTCTAGCAATTTTTTTTGGAAATTGTATTAAACGATTAGATTATGTTCTTTGAATTGTGACTGAATTGAGAATTTAACAGGGATTTTATAAATTTGGGAATGTTGAAGTTACAGAGGATACTCTGTCGAAATTTCGAGGAAAAGTACATATATATATATTTTTGAAATGGTTATGGAACGATTTAGTGTTTAATTGTTAAGTTAGTTGGTAGGCTTGCCAGGCTAGGAGTATAGCTTGCGCGCCGGTCACGACATTTAAATTTCGGATCGTGACATAAATGGTCTATTGTGGTTGCCTCTAGAGATGCAAGCAAGCGCCTGACTCCATTGCCTCTGAAGAAGAAAGCAAGGGTCTGACTCAGTTTTCTCTGGAGATGCAAGCAAGCTTTTGACTAAGCTGTCTCCGATGACTACATCAAGCGTCTGATTCGTCTACCTCTAAAGAAAGTCAACACCTTTGATAAAATCAATGACACTGAAAAAGTCAACGACTCTCAAGAAGTCAATGTTTTTATGAGAGTAAATCATCTAATAACAGTTAATCCTCTAAGAAGACAAGCTATACACATCCTCTAATTATCATCTAGAATCTGCATGTTCCAATGGTTTGTGGGACAATGCTCCAATCATACTATCCTCTGATCATATACCATTTGTTTTCTCTATTTTCATTCAAGTTATGAGTGATTTCTGGGATTCAATTTTGACCTCAACCGATAAATTTATCTTTAATGATTCAATTGTTGAAACTCATGAAGATACAAGTTGTATTTCTGAAACAAAGTACACATTCCTTACCTAAATGATACATACCTTACGATGAAGAGCTATATAAAATAACTTATTTCCTTACTTGAGAATAAAGGAGATGGCACCATATTTACACACAACGCAACTAACACTACCATATTCTGCAATCATTCAAATTTTATCTAAGTGCTGAAAAAGAAAAATTTGAAAGTAATACATTGTAAACAAACTCTTAAGAGAGAGATTTTTCACAAAAACCCAATCTCATTTATTGAAAACATATTTATCATATTTTATTTATTATGTCTCATATCATATCATGTAAATGGGAATAATATCTCTCATATTTATTTGCGTATTTATTGCCTTGAACTTATATAAAACTGACTCTGTTGTGTAGTTCAAATACACGGTTTTACCATATGTCTCTCTCATTTTCTATCATTCAACATAGTATCTAGAGCCTATTGAGAGACAGTCTTATACCATGATTACCTAGGGGTAACACTATCCTTCAGTGATTTTTTTTTCTTTTCAGTAAATCGTGTCCCAATTCCGGTTTATCCCTTTCTTCTTTGTTATTATATTTTTCAACAAGTCAATCATTTGCGTTGTTCATCCCACAGATCTATTCATCAAAAAAAAAAAAGCATCTTTCTCCACAATTTTGCTACTAGTTTTAGGTAACTACTTAGTGATGATGGCTACTTGTTAAGATTTTGTTCGGTGGTAGAGTATTGTCAGAACTCAAGTTCTGGTGTTTCGACTGCACAAAGTGAAAATTCACCTATTTGTATCTCACTTTCTCTTAGCTCATGGATTCTCGATTCTGGTGCATCTCACCACATTACTGGTAATAAGGCTCTTTTGTTCTCTCTCACTATTTTTGGTTATTTATCTAGAATAGTCTCAGCCAATGGTTCTCTATTAGTTACATATGTCCTTTATGTTCTTGGATGCCCATTTAATTTAATTTATATCAGTCGATTGACTCATTCTCATGATTGTGTTGTCAACTTTACTAATTGAAATGTTACTTTGCAAGATCGAATGACAGGATGACATATTGATTTCAGATGTGAGTTTAATGACCTTTATTATCTCTCGAACCTATAAATGGCGTGCCCTACCACATATTATCCTCTTACTATACATGCTCAGTTATGTTATATGAGTATTTCCAAACTTCAACAATTAGTACCTAATCTAACCAAATTATCTATCTTACACTGTGAATCGTGTCAGTTAGGGAAACACACTTGTATTCATTTCTCTTATTGAGCAATAAACGACATTGGTCCTCGTTTGCTTAGTTCACAAATGTTTGGGATCCTTCTCGTAATATTTCCACTCGTAAGTAGTATATATTTTGTTCCACTTTTTATCGATGATTTTCTTGTTGTACTTGGGTTAATTTTAATTAAAAAAATATTGAATATTGCTTTTTTTTGGAAATAATTTTATAAGGAAATTAAACTCAATTTGGGCTATCCATTTGCACTTTGCATATTGATAATGGCTCCATGAATATTTGTCCTCATCTAATTTCAAAATTTATAACCTCTAACTACATTTTTCATCAAAATCTTGTGCTCATACACCTAACAAAATCGGTAGCTCGAACGCAAAAAAAAATTCTCGGCATCTTATTGAAATCACTCGTACTTCTTTCTTCATGGTAATGTACCATATCTTTTTTGAGGCGATGTTGTTCTAATGACGAGCTATCTTATAAATCACAGTCTTAGTTTGTTCTTGTAAAAAAAAGGCCCATCACCTCGATTCCTCTTATTCGTACCTATCTTTTACTCACTTCTCCCGTGTCTATCATGTTGTTCCACTATCTCACTCCCGGTCTTTGACAACTTTCGCACTCGATAGCTAAATGTGTCTTTTTTGTTATCATCGGTCTCAAAAGGTTATCATTGTTATTCTCCTACTCTTCGATGATATCTATATATCAGCGGATGTCATATTATTTAGTTGTACATATTATGAGTTGCTTCTTGATCCCTTATGTCTGCAACTATTAGTGGACCGATCATAGCTGTTTATCTTTCTTTTTTACCATTAAGGCCTATTATGTATGTCAGACCTGAGACAATCCGGTAGCCCCCGATTGTCCCACTTGAGAGACTCCTCTTATGGATCCTCCTCCAACTATAAACCTCTTCATAGACATACGTTGTCGTCACCACCAGCGTTGTACATGTCATTACACCCGTTCTTAAATATCGAGGTCATTCCAAAACACTCATTCACACCGCCACCTCTCACTTTATTGGATTCGACCGTTGATATTCCTTATTGTTATTCTTAAGGTATACGTATCACTACTCGTAAACTATATCCTTATTGCATTGTTTGAGCTACCATCTTTTTTCTTCCTTTGCATTATACTTGTTTGTCTTCGCCGTTATGGTTTATATTCCTAAATCTCCAGGTGAACTTTATCCCACCTGCCAGTTTGGAGACAAGCAAATGATTGATGAGAGGTGTAACTTCAGAGTAGTGGTATCAGGAAATTGTTTCCTTACCATCTAGAAACTCATTACCATGACGTCGTTGGCTTATACGGCTGAAAATTGGTCATATGTAACATTGATCGCTTTAAAGATCGTTGGTTGCAGCAGACATTTAAATTTTAAGCCTGCGATTATAGTGATAATTTATCACTGTGGCTTAGATGGCATTCTGTTAGACTACTCCTATCTATTGAAGCATCAAAAATTGGGTCTATGCACCAACTTGACATTAAATCAAGCTTTTTTATGGTGACCTTGAACGATGAAGTGTATATGAGCAACCACCTGATTTGTGCTCAGGGGTGAGTCATCTACCATTGTTTTTCGACTTCACGGGTTTTCTATGGTCTTAAACAATCTCCTCGAGCTTGTTTGACAGATTTTAGCCATTATGAAATAATTTGGTATAGATTCAAAGTGAGCTGGTCATTCTTTATTTTATCGTCACTCAACAGCCCAATGGTGCATTTGACTTGATTGTCTATGTGATGATATTGTCACAACTTGTAGTGATCAACAAAGCATACTCCAATTGAAACAACAATTACCTCATCAATTACAATCTAAGATCTTGGCAACTCCGCTACTTCTTTGGTTTTGAGCAACCCAATCTAAGGACGGCTTAGTAACTTCATAAAGGAAATATGCATGGATATTCTTGAAGAAGCAGATCTATTGAATTCCAAGTCAATTGATACTCTTATGGATCAAATGTCAGAACTTCTACCTAATCATGGGAGCCAATTTTCAAATTCAGGGGGATATAGAAGATTGGTTGGTAAATTAAACTACCTCGCAATCACGCATTCAGACATTTCGTTTTCAATCGATGTGGTAAGCTAATTCTTAAACTCTCATATCCAAGAACATTGGGATGATGTGATAGGAATCTTGAAATATATTAAAAGTGCTCCATGAAAAGGTCTAATTTATGAAAACAGAGAACATACTCAGATAGTTGGTTATTCATATGTAGATTGGGCAAGCTCACCCATTGATAGGCGACCAACATCTGGGTATTGTGTACTTGTTGGAGGAAACTTAATATCCTGGAAGAGTAAGAAACAAAGTGTAGTTGCAAGATATGGCTTTGAAGTTGAATACAGGGCTATGGCATTAGTGACTTGTGAGCTTATTTGGTTGAAACAGTTACTCAAAGAGCTTCAATTTGAAGAGGCAACAAAAATGACGTTAATATGTGAAAATCAAGCAGCATTTCACATTGCCTCTAATTCAATTTTTCATGTGAGGACCAAGCATATTGAGATACATTATCACTTTGTAGTGAAGAAGATCGAATCGTGCGACATTAGCACTAGCTTTGTTTACTCCAATGATTAATTAGCAGATTTATTCACTAAGTTCTGAGAGATCCTCTAAACAATTATATATGTAACAAGTTTGGTGCATATGATTTATATGCTTCAGCTTGAGGGGGAGTGTTGAAAATATATTTATGATATTTGTATTTATTACGTATCATATCATAGCATGTAAATAGGGATAATATCTCTCATATTTATTTGTTCATTTATTGTCTTGAGCCTATATAAAATTGACTCTGTTGTGTAGTTCAAACACATGGTTTCTCCATATGTGTCTCTCATTTTCTCTCATTCAACATCATTCATTTGTAACATAGTCCGACCATGGCTGTTTTCTTCAATGATTTGTAGGTGCAAGCTGGAAGTTGAGAAGACTTAACTGGTTGAAGTTAAGTGTTGTAATTCGGTTTGAATTATTGGAAAAAATCCTTCTAGGTGAAAATAGAGTGGAATTCCCCATCGTCTACAAAAATCACAATAATGCACATATTTAATTTAGGAATTAGCTTCTTTTCAAGATCTAGTTCCACATATAATCGAGCATACTTAAACTAAGAGTATATGGAGGTTAGTCAATGTACTTTGAGCATGGTTTCCAGATGAGGTCCAACCTTCTCAAGGAAATGTTCATTATAATACCTCAACGGTAGCATATGTATCTTGAATATTTATTAATTATATTATTTAAATATAAGTGAGTATAATTTTCTATTATATTAATAATTCATTTATGTACTTATAATAGAATTGTGATGATATTACGAACAAAGTTAAATAGATTTTTGATTAAATTATTAATTAATTGATATGGAAAAAAACCATAGGTGGATATCAGATGACAATAATAGGAACTTAATTCGTCGTCACATTATATATTAATATATATAGACTATAGTCCTCAGTATACCATATATTATTATATATAATAACAATTTCAAATCTCAAAAAACAGCCAACAAAAAAAAAAAAAAATTATTAGAGAAAGTAGATCGAATTAACTCAAGCCCTACATGACCAACTTAGAGGATAAAACATTTTTCTACCTCTACACCTTGTAGCTAGGATACTTTTGAGAAAACCACAACGACTTTAGACCATGTTCTGAGACCGAATAACAAGACAACAAAATCTGTGCAAGCTCAATGGCAAGAAGGGTTCAACCTTTGACCATGGTCACAACACCAGACCTAGGAATCATGAGAACAGACCCAAGTCCTTTCTCAATCAAAATTAATGTCGTACTGTTTTAGAATGGAACGTAGACGGTATGTCTGATTACAACTCCTAGTCTCCTTCAAAAAAATGACAATGGCATCAAATGCCTAACCAAAACCCCAGCCAATACGCCTGACAAGCCATAACTGAACCCTTAATAGCATATTCTCAAGGCCAGCTCAAAGGATGTGGACTACCATCTTACACCATCTCAACACTTAGAAATATTAAATGCAATCCAAACCACATAGGAAGGAATTCCCATCCTCGACGAAATAGGGAATCCAATACCTGATGCAGTTGCGACATTGATTCACACAATCAGCCTGCACTTCATAGGAGATCCATCTCACTTAAAGGATAAGAATGTTGAACTCCTTTCAAACCTTAGATGTAAAAAACTATCTGAATTCCAATATTACAAAAACACTTTCCTAACTAGAGTTATGCTTAGGGAAGACTCAAACCAACCTTTTTGGAAAGAAAAATTCCTTGCAGGACTCCCAACCCTTTTAGGAGAAAAGGTTAGAAACTAAATTAAAGAAGTCTATGGAACAAACCAAATCCCTTATAATCATCTGACTTATGGGGAATTAGTAAGCTTCCCACAAAAGGAAGGTTTGAAAATCTACCAAGATTTAAAACTTCCAAAACATCTAAAATGGGAAATGAAAAGAACTAGACAAGAACTAGGATCTTTTTGCAAACAATTCGAAATACCCACGACAAGTATTTCTAAAGACTGTGGAGAATCTTGTTCAAAACCTTTTAGAAAACCTCTCAAAAAATCATTCTCTAGACCTGGCAAACAAGATTTCTATAAAAAAATCTATACCCCAAAATACTTACAATCAAAGAAAACCTAATTTTTATAAGAAAAAACCCTTGCAAAAGAAGTTTGAACCTCAAACTTCAAAACAAATAACTTGTTATAAATGTGGCCAAACAGGACACATCTCATGATATTGCAACAGAAATAAAAAACTCCATGAATTAAAAGTTGATGAACAAATAATTCAAAAAATAGAGGCAATACTTTTAGAAACCTCTGAAATGAAACATTTACGGATTCTGAAATAGGTTCATCAGAAAATGATAAACCTTTACAGTTTGATGAGCTAGGAACCTCCGACTCTCTTAGTGATTCAGAAGTTAGTACAAAATCTATTGATGTTCTTACAAAGGATCAAGAACTAATTCTTGATATTATAAAACAGGTTGAAGATACAAAACTTCAAAAAGAAATAATAGGAAAACTGTTAAGTACTTTTGAATCAAAACAGGGTCAACCTTTCACATCCTCATAAAAATTGCTTCCTAAAACCACTTATGACTTAACAAATATCTTAGGAAAAAGAACAAAGTCACAAACCCCTGTCACAATTCGATCTCTGCAAGAAGAGATTAAAATTGTGAAACATGAGTTAGAAACTCTTAAACAAAAACAAGAAATTGATTCAAATATTCTTCAAGATCTTCTTTCCCAAGAACAAAATCAAACCTCTTCTGACCCAGAACAGGAAGGAGAAGAGGGAGAAAATGAGTAATATTGAAACAAAATTGAAAATTTAGAAGAAATCCCTGAAGATTTCTTGTTTGCTTTAAGAATAATAACAACAAGAAAATATTTAATCAAAATTAATTTAGTTTTTTCTGGATATTTTTAATTTGAAACAATAGCACTTTTTGATACGGGAGCAGACTTAAACTGCTTAAAAAGTAGCATTGTTCCAAGCAGATTTATGCAAAAATCAAATGAAAAACTTGTTGCTGCTAACAACTCCAACATGATTATAAAAAATAAAACTGAAGCTTCTGTTAAAAATGGTAACGTTTCTATCAAAACTCCTTTTGTTTTATTAGAAAATATAACTCATAGTGTCATTTTAGGGACTCCTTTCATTAACATGATAACTCCCTATTCAGTTATTTATGATGGTATTTCCTGCAAAACAAAAGATGCCAAAATTATTTTCCCTTTTATTGAAAAACCTAGAACAAATAATTTAAATATTTTAAAAGCTTGCTCTATTTCCAAAAATGAATTAAATTGTTTAATTCAAGGGAAAGAAAAACATCTGTGTTTTCTAAAACAGGATATTTCCTTTCTCAGAACTGAACAACAATTACAAAATGACTTCACAAAGCAAAAAAATTCAGAACTCCAAAAAAGAATTGAAAATGAAATTTGTTCAGAGTTACCAAATGCTTTTTGGGATAGAAAACAACATATGGTAGACCTACCATACGAAAATGACTTTTCCGATAAACAAATCCCAACAAAAGCTAGACCTATCCAAATGAATTATGAATTAGAAACACACTGCAAAGCAGAAATCCAATACCTAGAACAAAAAGGTCTAATAACAAAATCTAGGTCCCCCTGGAGTTGTGCAGCGTTCTATGTGAACAAAAATTCTGAAATAGAAAGAGGTACACCTAGGTTAGTCATAAACTATAAACCTTTAAACAAAGCTTTAAAATGGATTCGTTAACCGATTCCAAATAAAAAAGATCTTTTACAAAAATTACATTCTTCATCTGTATTTTCAAAATTCGACATGATATCAGGATTTTGGCAAATACAAATTGATCCAAAAGATCGGTATAAAATGGCTTTTATGGTCCCTTTTGGTCAATACAAGTGGACAATAATGTCATTTGGATTAAAGAATGCTCCTTCATAATTCAAAAGAATTATGAATGAAATTTTTAATCCATTCTCAAAATTTTGCATTGTCTATATTGATGATGTTTTAATTTTTTCAGAAACCATTGAACAACATTTCAAACATCTTAGAACATTCTTAATGATCACTAAGAAAAATGGAATGGTTGTTTCAAAATCCAAAGTTTATCTTTTTTAAACAAAAATCCGTTTCTTTGGACATTATATCTCTCGGGGCACTATTACCCCTATTGAAAGGTCCCTATCTTTCGCAGATAAATTTCTTGACAAAATTCTTGACAAAACACAATTACAAAGATTTTTAGGATCTTTTAACTATGTATTAGATTTTTGTCTTAATATTAATAGGATAGCAAAATCTCTCCATGATAGATTAAGGAAAAAACCTGTTGCCTGGACTGAAGAACACACAAAAAATAGTTCAAATAATCAAAAAACAAGTTAAAGAAATACCTTGCTTGCATCTAGCTGACCCATCAGCCCAAAAAATTGTTTAAACAGATGCATCAGATATAGGGTATGGGGGTATTCTTAAACAAAAAACAAATAATAAAGAATGCATTGTACAATTTACATTAGCACACTAGAATGATTGTCAAAAGAATTACTCTACAATCAAAAAAGGAATTCTTTCAATTGTCATGTGGATTACAAAATTTCAAAGTGATTTACTTAATCAAAAATTTTTACTTCGAATTGATTGTAAATCTTCAAAAGAAGTTTTACAAAAAGATGTTCAAAACATTGCATCAAAACAAATTTTTGCCAGATGGCAAGCAATCCTTAGTATTTTTGATTTTGAAATTGAATTTATTAAAGGAGATCAAAACTCAATTTCAGATTTTCTAACAAGAGAATTTCTTCAAAACAGGACTTGAGTGATGCCCAGAAAATCAAAAAGAATTGAGGTCCAAAAGGACCAACCAATAGACAACTCAAAACCTATTTCATCGTCAAAACCCATCAGGTCTTGGGCGCAAGCCCTCGAAGAAAATGAAGAACAAACCTCATCCAAAAATGGCTTGCCAGCCAACAAATACTTGGACCTGATAGATTCGAGGAATTCAAAAATTCAATTGAAGAAGACCTTCATCTCCAAAAAATTGCAAAGCTCCATAGGCTCCAAAAAGAGATTGAATATCTCTCGCTGGAACTGCCATCTTTACCGGGGCAAGAAAAGGGAGAATCTTCAAAAACCCTCCTCAAAAAATTATTTCAAAACCCCCACAAGAGGGATCATCCTGTCAAATAATTTCGAAACCCCCACAGGAGGGACCATCCTGTAAAATAATTTCAAAACTACAACAAGGAGAAACATCAAAAATTGTTTTAAATGAATCTCAGATTACTTTGTTTAAACCAAAATCTGAGTATTTTGTTAAAAAAGAATTTCAAAACATTTGGATAATAGAGGACCATTTTTATGACAAAAATCCTCAATTTGTCATTTCAAAAATCTTTCCAGAAGGCTGGTTTTTCAAACCTTGGGATTTATCAAAACCCCAGCCTTACTACAAATCTATTCTTGAATTAACATGTTTTGTAACAATACAGGACAACCCAAAAGAAGACCCAGTGGCCTATTCAACCGCAAAAATACACAAAATAATCTCACCTTCAGAATGGGGATCAAACCTTCAATCCCCAAAACAATTCCCATTAGACTTCAAAACCACAATAAATCACTGTAGAACATTCAATTACTGGGACTACCAACAAGCCTGGTATAATGTTTTTCTCATCCAAAACCAAAAATTTAGTTATACTTGGCTATTTTTCTTTAACCTCACTATGAACCTTCAAAAATCCCTCAATGGTTTGCCCATTGGTGGAAACTTTATGGTTCAACCCCAGATATTCTTCATCCGGAAGTCCACGAAAGCTTCCAGCTATACAAAACTAACTACAAACCTACCGACAGAGAACACATTTTCCACCCTTTGATGCTTTTCTCCACAAAATTCTTCTTACCATGGGTTACAACAAGGTATTTTGAAATAAATCAACAACAGGCACAAACAATCCTCGTTAGAAGATTCAAAACTAGATGGTGGACAAAATTTTCCATCCCTCCAAGTATCAAAAAACAAGTCGTATCCACATGGCTCCAAAAGCAAGGTTTACAAAAACCTCAAACAATGCAAACCCAATCCTTAGCACAAAAATCATTTGCTCAAACACAACTGGCAGCAGCTAAAACTGAAGAAGAATACTTTGAGATTATGGCCCAGCTTCTAAAAAGCAAGACCAACTCCTCAAATGTTTCCTTAGCAACTACTTCAGAAACTTCATTGAACCTGGGAGATGATAATGAAGACGGTTGTTTGGAATCTTCGCCCCTACAAAATAAAACCATTGGACCGAATAATTAGGCCCAATTAAAAAAAATAGTCTATCATATCATGTATTGGGCCAAGCCCAAAATCGATTTCGGACTTAACCAAAAATAGTCTAATATATCATGTATTGGGTCTAGCCCATATTTGTTTCCAGACTTAAAAAAAAATAAAAACGAATATTTTCTGAAAAACAGACGAATATTTTCTGAAAAGCAAAAGGAAACGTTTTTGGCACTTGTCTGCCATATGCTCAAAAATTCAAAAGTGACACCGAAAGCAGAAGGAATCTCATCATTTCTCCCACTACACAAAGCAACACAAACATGACTCTTTCCCTATATAAGGAAGGCTTGTTTTCGGTTCAAGGCAGAGTTGAATACAACAAGAAAGCATCTGTTAGAAATCTTGAGAGTTTCTTGAGTGTCTCCTATATTTTCATAATCTTGTATTTTCGTTTTCAGTTTTCAAAACCAGATACCATTGTAAGTATTTGTTAGTATGTATTAATTATATTCCGCTTTTCATCAAATCCTTCTTTACATACTGCAAAATAAGTATGCTCTGCACTTGCAGCTAATCGCTGATCTTGTGCATCAGAAAGTGTGTTTATTTAATTATGAACATTTGTTTTTTCTATTTTGTTTTTCAAATTGTTTTTCTAATCACAACAGATTTGG
>PGTU02007710.1:0-13482 GCA_002896215.2 Cicer echinospermum
GTCTTTTTCTCAAGAATACTTTTCAGCTCTTACAATGATATGGATAATCTTTTGATCTTGATCGACATCTGAAAAAGCAGTATCAGATTGTTAACAAAGTGTATTGTGATCTGTTATTGAAGTTATCTTGAGTTCTCAGAATTATGAAAGTTATGATCAAGGCTCTGAGAGAAAAAGATTGAAGAAACATTTTATATAGTTTCTGAAAAAACAACTACTAAATCGATTCATTAAAGTTATAAAACATGTCTAATCGATTTTCCAATCATTATCGGAGTCTTGGTTTCCTTAATCTTGAAAACTATATAAGCTAATGATTTACCATCGATTCCTTAAAAGCACTTCAGAATAGAATCGATCACAAAATATGCATAATCGATTTGGCCACGAAACTGGAATTCACTGTGATATCAAAACAATTTGTTTCAATCGATTCCAATCGATTGTGTTTCCAAAAAGCTTTTTCAATCGATTGTCATCGATTGTGTTTCAAAACAGTGACCAGTAATTTCATGTTAACAAGTGCCAGTCGATTTGTATTGTTTCTGAAAAGTCTTACCAGATGTTTAGTTCAATCGATTCCCAATCGATTGAAACCAAACTTAACTTGATGAAATTCACACAATAGATTGTCTAATCGATTGTGTTGTCACAGGTGAAGTACTTTTGAATTCCATTTTAGCAATCGATTTGTCAATCGATTCCTAATGCCCTTGACTTCCCAATCGATTTGCCAGTCGATTAGTTTCCAATCAGTTTCATTTTGTGATATTACATTCATTGTCAATCGATTACCGTAAACCAGGTTGCCACTACTTGTCAATTCATTCTAATATAGTCAGTCGATGCCCAATCGATATCAATCACAAACATTTATATTCCTTACCCCTTGTATGCAATCGATTCCCAATCGATTACTCAGTCAAATTCAACTTTGTTGATTTCTGGCTCCAAGCAATTTGTTCAAGTGTGTAGATTGATTGTTTTCCTGAAATCTTGCCCAATTGAATGTTAGATTTATCATAGAGATATGAACATTGTAGTTTGTTAATTATTCAAAAATTAGGATCAAAGGACTAAATCCAACAATCTCTCCCCTTTTTGCATAAATGACAACATACAATTTAACTTGAGTTGAGCATTTCAAGACATACAATATACAACATTTCATAAAAAAACAGAGCATAATATTATATTATTAAGTCATCAGAGTAGAATTCATCAACAACAAGTATTATCAAGTTAAATTTTTCTCCCCCTTTGTCAGTTAAGGCAAAAAGGTTAGAAAAAAGAAGTTCCTCCCCCTATGTTAAACACTAAGCCATTGGTTGAATCATAATAACATTGTATGTAGATCAATGACATCACAATATATCAGAATTACTAGCATATCAGTTTGTAAGTAACTGAATTCAGATTAAACAACATGTGCAGTTACAGACCAAACAAACGATATCAACAGACAGTATGGCAACATTAATTTATAACAATGAATAAAACTTGCTTATATATAATTATAAGAAACCATAAAACAGCCAAAGCAGCAAAAAAACACAACAAGACATCACAAATAAAAGAACTAAACACCTAATCTCCTAAATGGCTGTTCCTTCCTATTCATCTTAGGGAGAGGTAGAGACCGCTGTATTACGCTCAATAGGTGTCTCCTCACCGTGAGTCGCAGACCGATCTAGGGATCTAGCTGTGGTTCTTCAGTTGCTTGTCGACCAATATTTGCTATTCTGCTTCGATGATAGCTTTGAGCCTAGGTGCACTTGAATTGCAGCAACAATCCTGAACAACTGACTTCAGGGGATGTTTGGATAGATGTTAAAGTAGCTTACCATCCTTGCATTGACTCCTAGCATTTTGCATGTGTGCCATCTGAGCTGCCATATAATTCCATCAATTGCAACATATGCAGGAGGCTCAGCTGCTGATTCAGAGGCTTAGTGAGAGTTGCTCAACATTGGCGTTGGCCTAATCCAAATGCCATTTACTTTCTTCATTTCAATCTGATTCACAATTGCTCGCCGAAGATGAGGGCTGTCTTTACAATTCTTCATTCATAAATGATACCTTGAAGTGTTTAAGAATCTTTGTAACCAGCATGTGATAAGGCAACATGAGCTTACTCTGTGAAGCTTCTAAACATGTGCCTTAGTACAATCCAAGTCCAACTCATCCTTAGCTCTTTAGATAATCCCCATAACAGTATAATATCTAGCTTCTGAACAACCGCGTGATTTCCTGATCGAGGTACAAGCATCCTTGTAGTGTATACATAACATTTGTTGTTTGTACCTTCATCTGACCAATTGGCAATGAGATGGTTTCAACAAAACCATCAACCATAATATCTTTCACTGCCATGTGCCTGTCCAGCGATGCTTCCCATCCTTCGTCAGCTGCATCCGCATCAGAACTGCCGTCTATAGATGTTCCCCTGAAATGACAATCCTGTCAACTCAGCAAATCTTCAAAGGACATTATTAACCTTTTACCTTAACCTGAGTCTTGAATCCGTCATCAGTAAGCTTGAAGTTTGCGTAAAATTCCCCTTATCAGTTTTGGAAACTGTCCAGAGTAGATGAAAGAAAAACCTTCAAGACCATGAAATCTCAAATGATCTTGGAATGTGAGCCTTCGGTATCAAAGTAGGCAAAATCCAGAGTCCTACCCTCATGGATTTTCCTTTAAAGAAATTCTGCTGGAATGGTGACTTCTGCATCCTTATTCCTTGGGTGCAGGAGTTTCTTAGGTGGGGTGATGTAAAGGCTTCTTTTTTCTTCTGAGAAATCTCTTCATAGCATCAGCCAAAGCTTCTCAGTTGGTGTTCCTTCCTTTTCTTAGATACCTCTTGATTAAGTGCAGGTTGCTTGCCCTGTCCTTGGCAAGGGATCTTATGCGTAGGAATTGGAATCCTTTTAGACACAGTTAGGTGGAGGGTGAAGGAGTTCCACTATGTTGAAGATGATGAAGGTGAAGGGGTATGGGCTTGGTCTGTTTCACTCGAGCCATGTTTGTAAATTGAAGAAATTGAGTGAAAAACTGAGTGTAGATTGAATTAGATATCATTGCAGAACAGAGCAAAGAGATGAAGTAGAGAAAAAGAGAGATCTGGAGATAATCAGTGAGGAAATCGATTTAGAACTGTTCCTATTTAAACCTTTGAACAAGTAAATCGATTGCTCAATCGATTATGTTACCGTTTCTGAAATCCTCAATCGATTTGGTAATAATTACCTTCAACGGCTAGTGAGAAATAGTCACAACGGTCACATTTTAAGTCGATTTCCAAATCGATGTCCAGAGTTACTTAATCGTTCCCAAATCGATTGTCTTAACGTTGAATACTGAACTAGTCGATTTTCCAATCGACACTCGGCACATTTCAATACACATCTCTGAACTTTGAATCCTGGGCTAAAACAATCGATTCCAATCGATTCTTTAAACAAGAAGAGAACAAACTTGAAATCGATTACCCAATCGCTTTAAACACAAACTTTCTGATTAATGCCATTGACTCTTTTCTGTGTCATCAAATACAACTTGGTTGACCAATCTTTCTTCATTTAACTTCATTTAATGTAAAGACAAGACTCTCGACTTGTCTCCTTTCACGTGTCTTGAGCATCACTTTCAAATACCAATCTTGCTGGTGATGTCTAAGCACACCTGCAAAAAATAATTAAGTTTTGGATCTGGGGTACCCAATTCAAATTGGGTCCTGGGGGTCAGTTCAAACACAGATTTCTTTGCTATCCAAACTTGCTTCCTCCTTTATTGGCTAATTTTTAAATGTGCATTTGATACAAAATGTCCCTTTCTACAACAGAAATGACATTTGCCATCAAAGGATCAATATTTGTTTTGGTTCAGTAAAGAGTCATACATACTCTTAGCAATAGCAGATTTCTGACCATGTTTTGGACATTTCTGGTTTGCATATAACCAATACCATATCTATATTTATTTCTTTTAACATGCATATTTGGTGTATATCCTAAACCAGATTTTTTCGTAACATGTCTTGATTGCTAAGTATGACATTCAGTTTATCTTTACTATTAGCAAACTTCAATAAATCAGATTTTAATGATGCAACAGTATTCTCAAGTTCAATGCATCTTGCAGATTTTTCATGTGAATCCTTTTCAGTTGTTCACATTAATTTTCAATATCTTATGGTCATTTTTTCATTTTGTTCAAGCATTTTCTTTGTGCTCAACAACTTGTTTTATGGAATTTACATAATCATCATGCAGTTCATTGAAAGCTTCTTGTAGCTCATCATAAGGTTGGATTAGATTGTGAACTAACCTCATTTTCTGATTCTGATCGGGTATGCATGAGGCACAATTGACTTCTTCTCATCGAGAGGCAGAGGATTGTTCGTTGTCATGCCATGCAATAATATGCTCTTCTGGCTTTGTGAGCTGGTCCTTGTCTTTAGTATTGTAGTCTATTTTTGTATGCATCTTGTGACAGTCAGACTTGAGTATTTTCGACCAGTACCACATTCATAGCATGTAATTCGTCTTGTGTCACTAGTCTGGACTAGATGGCTTTCTGGAATTTATTGTCTTTCTTCTCAGAAATTTCTTGAAACTTTTACAATGACGCCGATTTCAAGCTCTCTTTTACTACTGGATTCATCGAGCAGCTTCTTATCAGTTTCGATTTGCATGGGCTTGAAACTTCAAGGATAAGTCCTTTCTTTTCCTGCTTTCCATTTCTGATTCGTCCAGCCGATGTAGTTCCATTTCATGTTCCCTTAGTTTTCCAAACAATGTTGCAGTTGTCATCTTTGCTAGATCTTTGGATTCAGCTATGGCTGTTATTTTGGGCTGCCATTCTCTGGTTAGACACCTCACAATTTTTCCAATCTGTTGTTCGTTGTCCACTTGCTTTCCCAATGCGTGAAGATTGTTCACAATGTGTGTGAATCTGGTCTGCAGATCGCTGATGGATTCGTCCTTTTTCATGCTGAATAATTCGTATTCGTGCATAAGTGTGTTTACGCGAGCTCTTTTTACATCTGTGGTTCCTTCATGTGTTTCTTGAAGAATGTCCCACATTTCTTTTGCTGACTTGCAGTTTGATACCCTAAAGAATTCTTCTGCACACAAAGCAGATGCTTATAATGTTCTTAGCTTAGCATTATAACCTACCTTCTTTTTATCGTCGTACAGACAGTCGCGCTCTAGGCTTGGGATCATTGATCATTTGTTCCGCAATCTTGGAATGTAGGACCGTTTTCACAGCAGTCAAGGAGTTTATGTCACTGCTTCAAGATATCAGCATCCTGTGCTTCCAGTACATATAAGCTGTTCCGTTGAATGTTGGAGGTCTTGCTATGATGCGCCTTCTCCCAGAAATCGTTTGAGGCATATTCCTTTTATGAGTTTTACTCTCGAAAATCAGGCTCTGAGGCCAATTGTTGATTATTATGACCTGAAATAATCGAATGTAGTTATTCTTTAAGAATTAAATCAGAATTATACGCACAGCGGAATTTAAATTGCGAACAAGATTACAATACAAGGAGATTGATAAGAGATTAACCAAGATGCATGCGAGTCAAAAATACCAGTTTAAACGAATATTTACCTATACACTAATATGTTTAACAGCATCTAATATTAATCACACATACAAATATTCAAGATGAAAATAAAGGAGTTAAGGGTTAGAGAAGATTGCACCAAGAAATTATCCTGGTTCAGTTGTCAACAAGACAACCACATCCACCTGACATCCAATCGAATTTCAGATTTTCTTCTCCAATAGAAAGATATCATTACAGATTGTCCAGTTTCATCCCTGAAACCTACATCTCTAATTGATCTTTCCATTGATCACCCTCTAATCCTTGCAGACAGCTCACCAGTCTAACACAGATCACAGTACGACTTCTTCTTGTTAGGCTCTCTCACCCAAGAAGTAGCCACCAGTTCTAGCTGGCTTTCTATAACCTTTTGATCCTTGTAGACACTCAGCAGTCTAACACAAATCAAAGTACGACTCCTTCTTGTTGAGCCCTCTCACCCAAAAGAAGGTAGCCACCAGTTTCAGCTGGATATCTAGCTTCGTTTCGTTCAAAGTATTGTTACAGACAGATTAAAAGAAGTACAAAAGAAGTCTTCATCTTGATCAATGTGTCTTCTCACGAATCTGGATATTCAATGATGTTCATGAGACATTGTCTTTTCTCTCAAGAATACTTTTTCAGCTCTTTCAATGATTATGGATAATCTTTTGATCTTATCTGAAAAAGCAGTATCAGATTGTTAACAAGTGTATATGATCTTTATTGAAGTATCTTGATTCTCAGAATTATGAAATTATGATCAAAGTTCTGAGAGAAAAAGATGAAAACAGTTTATATAGTTTCTGAAAAACAACTACTAAATCGATTACCAATCGATTCATAAAGTTATTTAAAACATTGTCTAATCGATTTGCCAATCGATTACCGATTCTGTTTTTCTTTAATCTTGAAACTATATAAGCTAATCGATTACCACAATCGATTTTTTAAAGCACTTTTCAGAATAAATCGATTCACAATACGCATAATCGATTTGGCCACAAACTGGGAATTCACTGTGATATCAAAAACATTTGTTTCATCGATTCCCAATCGATGTGTTTCAAAAAGCTTGTCAATCGATGTTCAGATCGATTGTGTTTTCAAAAATAGTGACTAGTTAATTTCATGTTAATGAAGTGCCATCGATTGGTATTGTTTTCGTAAAATCTTACCAGATGTTTAGTTCAATCGATCCCAATCGATTGTAACCAAACTTAACTGATTAAATCACACAATAATTGTCTAATCGATTGTGTTTGTCACATGTGTAAGTTACTTTTGAAATTTCATTTTAACAATCATTTGCAATCATTTCTAAATGCCCTGTACTTCCAATCGATTTGCTAGTCGATTAGTTTCAATCAGGTTTTCATTTTTGTGATATTACAAGTCGATTTGTCAATCGATTAACTGTAAACCAGTGTTCCACTGACTTGTTCAATTTTCATTCTAATATAGTCAGTCGATTGCCCAATCGATTATACAATCACAAACATTTATATTTCCTACACCCTTGTGATGCAATCGATTCCCAATCGATTTACTCAGTCAAAATTCAACTTTTGTTGATTTCTTGTGCTCCAAGCAATTTGTTTCAAGTGTGTAGGATGGATTGTTGTCCTGAATCTTGCTCAATTGAATGTTAGATTTATCATATGATATGAACATTGTATGTTTGTTAATTATGTCAAATTAGATTCAAAGGACTAAAGTCCAACATCTCCCCCTTT
The DNA here is from genome assembly GCA_002896215.2 of Cicer echinospermum. Taxonomy (NCBI): domain Eukaryota; kingdom Viridiplantae; phylum Streptophyta; class Magnoliopsida; order Fabales; family Fabaceae; genus Cicer; species Cicer echinospermum. The sequence goes on from PGTU02007710.1 coordinate 7,330, forward strand.
TTGGCGTAAATGACAATCATACAATTTAAACTTGAGTTGAGCATTTCAAGACATACAATATACAACATTTCATAAAAAACAGAGCATAATATTATATTATTAAGTATCAGAGTAAAGTCATCAACAACAAGTATTATCAAGTTAAATTTTTCTCCCCTTTGTCAGTTAAGGCAAAAAGGCAGAAAAAGAATTCCTCCCTATAGTTTAACCAACATAAGCATTGGGGTTGAAATCATATAACATTGTATGTCAGATCAATGACAATCAGAGCAATATATCAGAGCAATTACTGAGCATATCAGTTGATTAAGATAAACTGAATTCAGATTAAACAACATGTGCAGTGTATCAGATCAAACAAACAGATATGCAACAGAGCAGTATGGCAACATTAATTTGATAACAATGAATAAACTTGCTTATATATATATTATTAAGAAAACATAAAATAGCAAAGCAGAAAACAAACACAACAAGACATCACAAATAAAGAATTAAACACCTAATTCCTAAAGTGGGCTGGTCCTCACTATCATCTAGGAGAGGTAGAGACCGCTGTATACCCTCAGCAGGTGTCTCCTCACCTGAGTCGCAGACCGATCTAGGGATCTGGCTGTGGTCTCTTCAGTTGCTTGTCGACCAAATATCTGCTATGTCTTCGAATGATAGCTTGAGGCTAGGTGCGCTTGAAATTGCAGCAACATCCTGAACAATGACCTTACGGATGTTTGGATAGATGTTAAAGTAGCTTCCATCTTTGCATTGGACCTAGCATTTTGGCATTGTGTGCCATCTGAGCTGCCATAAATTCATCAATTTGCAACATATGCAGGAGGAGTTGGCTCAACATTTGCGTTGGCCTAATCCAAATGCCATTTACTTTCTTCAATTTCCATTGATTACACATTGCTTCGCCGAGATGAGGGTTGTCTTTGCAGATTCTTTCATTCATAAATGATTACCTTGATCAGTGTTTTAGAATCTTTGATAACCAGCTGTGGATAAGGCAACATGAGCTTACTATGTGAAGCTTTAACATGTGCCTAGCACAATCCAGAGTCCAACTCATCCTTAGCTCTTATAGATAATCCCCATAATCAGTATAAATATCTAGCTTCTGAACAACCGCGTGATTTCCTGATCGAGGTACAAGCATCCTTGTTAGTGTATACATAAGCATTTGTTATTGTACTTCATCTGAACCAATTGGCACATGAGATGGTTCAAGCAAACATCAACATAATATCTTTCACTGCCATATGCCTGTCAGCAATGCTTCCCATCCTTCTCAGCTGCACCGCATCAGAACTGCCGTCTATAGATGTTCTGTGAAATGGCAGATCCTGTCACTCAGAATCTTCAAAGGACATTGATAACCTTTTACCTTAACCTGAGTCTTGAATCCTATCAGTAAGCTGAAGTTTGCCAGTAAATTCCTTATCAGTTTTGGAAAAAACTGTCCAGAGTAGATGAAGAAAACCTTCAAGACATGAAATCTAAATGAATTGGAATGTGAAGCCTTCTATATCAAAGTAGGCAAAATCCAGAGTCCTACCCCATGGATTTTCCTTTTAAGAATTCTGCTGGAATTGACTTCTGCATCCTTATCCTTGGGTGCAGGGAGTTTCTTAGTGGGCGGTGATGTAACAGGCTTTTTTTCTTCTGAGAAATCTCTTTTCATAGGCATCAGCCAAAGCCTTCTCAGTTGGTGTTCCTTCCTTTTCTTAGATACCTCTTGATTAAGTGCAGGTTTGCTTGCCCTTGGTCCTTGGCAAGGATCTTAATGCGTAGATTGGAATCCTTTTAGACACAGTAGGTGGACGGTGAAGGAGTTCACTTGTTGAGATGATGAAGGTGAACGGTATGGGTTTGGTCTATTTCACTCGAGCCATGTCTTGTAAATTGAAGAAATTGAGTGAAGAAGAGTGTAGAATTGAATTAGATATCAGTTGCAGAGACAGCTAGCAAGAGAGAAGCAGAGAAAAAAGAGGATCTGGAGATAATCAGTGAGGAAATTGATTTAGAACTGTTCCTATTTTAAACTTTGAACAAGTTAAATCGATTGCTCAATCGATTATGTTACCGATTTCTGGAAATCCTCAATCGATTGGTAATAATTACTACCTTCAACGGCTAGTGAGAAATAGTCACACGGTACATTTTAAGTCGATTTCCAAATCGATGTCCAGAGTTACTAATCGATTTCAAATCGATGTCTTAACGCTTGAATACTGAACTAGTCGATTTTCCAATCGACACTGCGGCCACATTCAATACACATCTCTGAACTTTGAATCCTAGGCTAAAACAATCGATTCCAACATCGATTCTTTAAACAAAAAAGAACAAACTTGAAATCGATTACCCAATCGATTTAAACAAAAACTTTCTGATTAAATGCCATTGACTCTTTTCCTGTGTCATCAATACAACTTGGTTGACCAATCTTTCTTCATTTAACTTCATTTAATGTTAAAGACAAGACTCTCAGACTTGTCTCCTTTCACGTGTCTTGAGCATCCACTTTCAAATACCAATCTTGCTTGGTGGATGTCAAGCACACCTGCAAAAAATAATTAAGTTTTGGATCTAGGTACCCAATTCAAATTGGGTCCTGGGGGGTCAGTTTCAAACACAGATTTCTTTGCTATCCAAACTTGCTTCCATCCTCTATTGGCTAATTTTTTAAATGTGCAATTTGACACAAAATGTCCCTTTCTGCAACAGAAATGACATTTGCCATCAAAGGATGAATGTTTGTTTGGTTTAGTAAAGATGTCATACATACTCTTAGCAATAGCAGATTTTTGACCATGTTTGACATTTCTGGTTTGCATATAACCAATACCATATCTATATTTATTTCTTTTAACATGCATATTTGGTGTATATCCTAAACCAGATTTTTCATGAACATGTCTTTGATTGCTAAGTATGACATTCAGTTTATCTTTACTATTAGCAAATTTCAATAAATCAGATTTTAATGATGCAACATTATTCTCAAGTTCAATGCATTTTGCAGATTTTTCATGTGAATCCTTTTTCAGTTGTTCACATAAATTTTCAATTTCTTTATGGTCATTTTTCATTTGTTCAAGCATTTTCTTTGTGCTCAACAACTGTTTTATGGAATTCACATAATCATCATGTAGCTCATTGAAAGCTTCTTGTAGTTCATCATAAGTTGGATTAGATGTAGTACTAACCTCACTGTCAGATTCTGAATCAGTGTGAGCCATGAGACATAAATTTGCTTCTTCTTCACCTGAAGAGGCAGAGGATTGTTCGTTGTCGCTCCATGCAATATATGCTCTTCTGGCTTTGTGAGCTGGTTCCTTGTCTTTAGTATTTGTAGTCCTATTTTTGTATTGCATCTTGTGACAGTCAGACTTGATATGACCTGTTTTACCACATTCATAGCATTTGATTGTCTTGTTGTCACTAGTCTTAGAACTGGATGGTTTTCTGAATTTGTTGTCTTTCTTTTTCAGCAATTTCTTGAACTTTTTGACAAGTGACCCGATTTCAGTCTCTTCAGTTTCACTACTGGATTCATCTGAGCAGCTATCTGATTCAGTTTTCGATTGATGGGCTTGAACCTTCAAGGATAATCCTTTCTTTTTCCTGCTTTCCATTTCTGATTCGTCCAGCCGATGCAGTTCCATTTCATGTTCCCTTAGTTTTCCAAACAATGTTGCAGTTGTCATCTTTGCTAGATCTTTGGATTCAGCTATGGTAGTTATTTTGGGCTGCCATTCTCTGGTTAGACACCTCATAATTTTTCCGATATGTTGTTCGTTGTCCACTTGTTTTCCCAGTGCGTGAAGATTGTTCACAATGTGTGTGAATCTGGTCTGCAAATCGCTGATGGATTCGTCCTTTTTCATGCTGAATAATTCGTATTCGTGCATAAGTGTATTTACGCGAGCTCTTTTCACATCTTTGGTTCCTTCATGTGTTTCTTGAAGAATGTCCCATATTTCTTTTGCTGACTTGCAGTTTGATACCCTAAAGAATTCTTCTGCACACAAAGCAGATGTTATAATGTTCTTAGCTTTAGCATTATAACCTACCTTCTTTTTATCGTCGTCAGACCAGTCGGCTCTAGGCTTGGGAATCATTGAGTCATTTGTTCCTGCAATCTTGGGAATGTATGGACCGTTTTCAACAGCGTCAAGGATGTCTATGCCACTGGCTTCCAGGAATATCAGCATCCTGTGCTTCCAGTACATATAAGCTGTTCCGTTGAATGCTGGAGGTCTTGCTAATGATGCGCCTTCTCCCAGAAAATCGGGTTTGACGGCCATAGTTCTTTTATGATTTTACCTCTCGAAAGTCAGGCTCTGAGAGCATGTATTGATTAAATCTATGACTCGAAATAATCGGATGTATTAGTTCTTTAGAAGATTAATAGAATTAATAGCACAGGCGAAATTAAATTGCGGATAACAAGATATAGCAATTACAAGTAGATGGATAAGAGATTAACCAGATGATGCGAGTCAAATTTCCAGTTTAAAACAATATTAGCCTAACCACAGAATAATGTTTAACATGCATCTAATATTAATCACACATACAAATATTTGCAATATAGAAATTAGGAGTTGAGGGTTAGAGAAGATTGGCACACAAGAATTTATCCTGGTTCAGTTGTCACTTGACAACCTACCCAGTCCTGACAATCCAATCGGATTTCAGATTTTTATTCCAATAGAAAGAATCGATTACAGATTGTCCAGTTCATCCCTGAACTATCTATCTCTCATGATTCTTTCCTATTGATCACCTCTATCCTTGCAGATCACTCAGCAGTCTAACACAGAATCACAATACGACTCCTTCTCGTTGAGCCCTCTCACCCAAGAAGGTAGCCACCAGTTTCTAGCTGGCTTTTTATCAACCCTTTGATCCTTGTAGATATTGAGCAGTCTAACACAAAATCAAAGTACGACTCCTTCTTGATAAGACCTCTCACCCAAGAAGGTAGCCACCAGTTTCTAGCTGGCTTTCTCGCTTTCGTTTCGTTTCAAAGTATTGTTACAGACAGATTAAAAGAAGTACAAAAAGAAGTCTTCAATCTTGATCAATGTGTCTTCTCACGATTCTGGATATTCAATGATTGTTCATGAGGACATTGTCTTTTCTCTCAAGAATACTTTTTCAGCTCTCTCAATGATTATGGATAATCTTTTGATCTTGATCTAAAAAAGCAGTATCAGATTGTTAACAAAGTGTATTGTGATCTGTTATTGAAGTTATCTTGAGTTCTCAGAATTATGAAAGTTATGATTAAGGTTCTGGTAGAAAAAGATTGAAAAGCAGTTTATATAGTTTCTGAAAAACAACTACTAAATCGATTTACCAATCGATTCATTAAAGTTATAAAACATGTCTAATCGATTTGCCAATCGATTATCGCGAGTCTTGTTTCTCTTTAATCTTGAAACTATATAAACTAATCGATTTACCAATCGATTCTTTTAAAGCACTTTTCAGAATAAATCGATTCACAAATACGCATAATCGATTTGGCCACAAACTGGGAATTCACTGTGATATCAAAACATTTGTTTCAATCGATTCCCCAATCGATTGTGTTTCAAAAAGCTTGTTTCAATCGATTTCCCAATCGATTGTGTTTCAAAATAGTGACTCAGTTAATTTCATGTTAATCGAAGAGCCAGCCGATTTGGTATTTGTTTTCTGAAAAGTTCTTACTAGATGTTTAGTTCAATCGATTTCCCAATCGATTGTAACCAAACTTAACTTGATTGAAATTCACACAATAGATTGTCTAATCGATTGTGTTTGTCACAGGTGTGAAGTTACTTTTGAAATTTCATTTTAAGCAATCGATTTTGCCATTCGATTCCTAATGCCGTGACTTCCCAATCGATTTGCCAGTCGATTAGTTTCAATCAGTTTTCATTTTGTGATATTTACAATCGATTTGTCAATCGATTAACCTGTAAACCAGGTTGCCACTGACTTGTTCAATTTTCATTTCTAATATAGTTAGTTCGATTGCCCAATCGATTGTACAATCACAAACATTTATATTTCCTTACACCCTTGTTATGAAAGTCGATTTCCCCAATCGAATTTACCAATCAAAATTCAACTTTTGTTGATTTCTTGTGCTCCAAG
>PGTU02007712.1:0-40052 GCA_002896215.2 Cicer echinospermum
ACACAATACATAGCACTTAACACATTCATCTCAGTTTCACGATAAAATCACGATTCGAATCACTCAATCATAAACTCAATCAAACATGACTCGCGTGCCAGGCACCCTAATGCAATGCGTATATGCCAAAATGCATGACTCGGAATTCCAAAACCAAAACCTCCTCGAAGGGCCGTAAATCATAATTGTACCGCCTATCACAGGCCAAGTACCAATTACCGAGTGCCACTATCACGGGTCAGCACGATTTACTAAAATGGCGTAATCTAACGTTATCACGGGGTCAGTAACAGTTTACCGAGGTGTCACCTATCACGGGCTTCAACACGATTTACTAAAAGAAAAAAGCGGGAATCGTAAATGTACCACCTATCACGGGGTCAGTACAGTTACCATGGTGTCACCTATCACGGTCAACACGATTTACTAAAATATAAATCGCAAACGTACAACCTATCACGGGTCCGTACAGTTACCAAGGTGCCACCTATCACGGGTCAGCACAATCCACCAAAAATATAAATCGTAAATGTACCACCTATCACAGGTCAGTACAGTTACCATGGTGTCACCTATCACGGGTCAACACGATTTACTAAAATATAAATCGCAAACGTACAACCTATCACGGGTCCGTACAGTTTACCAAGGTGTCACCTATCACGGGTCAACACAATTTACCAAATGAAATGCATGAGCATACACAGACTCCATTCACAACAATCGTTAAGCAAATGCAGATATTAAAAGATTCCCCATTTTTTTAATACCCATTTAACTTAAACGACTTTCAAACAACATCAATTAAATAAGTCATTAAGAGATTCCCCGTTCTTAATACCGATTTAACTTAATGATTTTCAAAACAAAACGTTAAGCAAACAGTCATATTAAGAGATTCCCCATTCTTAATATAACTTTTGACTTAAACGATTTTCTCGCAAAACATGCAGTAAACGAGTCATTAAGAGATTCCCCATTCTTAATACTCATTTACCGAAAACGATTTTCAAAAACGATAGTTAAGTAACCGAGACATTAAGAGATTCCCCATTCTCAACGCCCAGTTAACTTAAACATTTTCCTCAAATACACATTAAGTAAAACCGAGGTATTAAAAGATTCCCCATTTTTAATACTCGTTTAACTCTAATGGTTTTCAATTCCACAGAAACAAATTCAAACATACTTTCACATTCAACCATAATTCACAACAACTACACCAATTAACAAACATCAAGTTTCATTTACTCATAATCATACACATGACATTCAAATTCATTTACCACGAAACATTCATCACTATGAACAAAACCTAACTCTAAGGTTTTACCCATAACGCACTAGTTTGGTTTTTCCCCAAATCGATACATTAAACCCTAACAAATTCCTTCCCACACAACCACAGATAAGTCCCTAATGCAAACTAGAAGTTTGGAAGGAGCCCTTACCTCAAAGTTAGCTTTATCGAGAGTTTCCGGTTCCGCGAGAAATTCCGGTAAAATCTCGCTCGCAACGCCGCTTCCAAGTTAGTGCACTAGCACCGTAGCACGGAGGTGAGCAACTTTCCCTTCTATCTCTTCGAGAGAAGAGGTTTGGATCTAGGAGAAACGGAGGAGTTTGTGTTTGGATCTCAAAAACCGTATTTCTTCGTTTTCGAATCAAAGAGGAAGAGTGGAGTTACGAAAAACCTTGATCTAACTCACCCCTAACCTTGGGTCACTAGTTTTGAAGGAAAGGAAGCAACGAAAACGAAAAATGGAGGAGGATGGAAATTTGATTTTCTTGCTCACGTGAACCTGAGGAAGGAGATGGAAAATTTTGAGTTTTCCTTCCTTTCTATTTCTTTCCTTTGCTTTTCCTTTCTTCCTTTTTCCTTCTTCCTTTATATACTATTTCTTTTCCTTTTCCTTCCTTCTAGTTTTCCTTTCTTTTCCCTCCAAGCAAACATATATATATAAAATAAATATAACTTAACAAATATCTCAAAATCTAGATATTTATTAAATTACCTTTTCACCCGAAACGCCTTAAATTAACCGTAAAGTATTTACCGCAGTTAAATCCAATTTATTTATCGACGAGAAATTCTAATTGGCATCGAAATATCTTTTTGATTATAAAACTCCAAAATATTATTAACTTTGGCTTAAAAGCCTCCGAGCCAAAATCCAAAATATACCAAAAATACATAAAAGGTACTTTAAAATTATGGGTCTTACATACCTACACACACTACGAAGATCAAGTAAGAATTTTCCATAGTATGAGAGGTATTTAGGTTATAATTTTTTTTACCTTTATGACCAAGGGAGTCTGGTTTATATACTCACTCCTTCTAGGGTTTCTAGAACGTTATCGTTATAATCATGAAGAGCCGACCAATGATCCTCTGAGCGTCATTTGATGATGGACACATGTCCATTTGCTTATGAATAGGTGGTCGTAATCTAGTGGCTATGATCCCAAAGGGATTGTCGTCAAGTGGCTCAAATAGATACATTTCATATGAACTACTAAATCTATCATCATTGAATCTTGTTGGATTTTGATCCTTTGATTCCTAATTTTGACATAATTAATAATTCAACAATGTTCATACAATGCATGATAAATCTAATATTTGAATTGAGCAAGATTTCAGGAACCATAATCAAACCCTACACACTTGGATCAAATTGCTTGGAACACAAGAAATCAACAAAAGTTGAATTCTGAATATGTAAATCGATTGGGAAATCGATTTCATAACAAGGGTGTAAGGAAATCTTAAGTGTTTGTAAATGTGCAATCGATTAGGCAATCGATTAGATTAATTAAAAATGAAAAATGCACAAGTCAGTAGCCTCTGATTTGGAGGAAATCGATTGACAAATCGATTGAACATTTCACAAATCAAAACCTGATGGTAACACATCGATTGGCAAATCGATTGAATGAGTCACAGTGGCACTCCAGTGCTGAGGGAATCGATTAGCAAATCGATTGACAAAGTATCAATTGAAAAATGACCTCACCTGTGACAAATACAATCGATTGGACAATCTATTGTTAACACTTTCAATTTTGACAAAGTTTGGTTGCAATCGATTGGGAAATCGATTGAACTGAACACCAGGTAAAAACTTTTCAGGAACATGCTACCAAAGCGATTGACAAGTCGATTGACATTAAAACTGAGTCACTGTTTTGAATCCAATCGATTGACACATCGATTGACATCAAAAAAAACTGAGCCACTGTTTTGAAAACAATCGATTGGCAAATCGATTGAAATAAACTTTTTGAAAACACAGTAAACTCTGAGATTGTGACCAAATCGACTCTGTGTTTATACATCGACTCTGAGACTTGGCAAATCGATTGAGTAATCGATTGATACTACCTTTATTGAAACAGTTTCCCAGAAATCGATTAGGCAATCGATTTATGCAAGTCTGGACATGTTTTACTGAAAAGTGTTGTTTTAAAGAATCGATTGGTAAATCGATTAGCTTGTATAGTTTCAAGATTAAAGAAAACCAAGACTCGCGAAATCGATTGGCAAATCGATTAAGCATATGTTTTAACTTTAATAAATCGATTGAGGAATCGATTTAGTAGTTGGTTTTTTCAGAAACTATATAAGATGTCTTTCAATCTTTATTCTTATAACTTTTACATAACATTTCATAACTTTCATAATTTCTCACAACGCTCTTAGCTGTTCATAACAACAAACTAACAACTTCATAATTGTGATTAGAGATCTCAATACAGTTTGTTGACAATCTAAGAGAAATGATAATGTGCTCATGAACAAGGCTTGAATATCCAGATTCGTGAGGAGCAACATTCATAAAGATTGAAGACTCTTTTGTTTTACATCTATTATTCATTCTGTAATAAATCTTTGAAAGGAATAGAACGCAAGAAAAGCCAGCTTGAAACTGGTGACTACTTTCTTGGTTGAGAGGGCTCAACAAGAAAGAGTTGTACTTTGATTCTGTGATAGGCTGCTGAGTGTCTACAAGGATCAGAGGGTATTCAATAGGAAAGACATAATTAGAGATTGATAGGTTTCAGGGAGGAAACTGGAAAATCTTTGTAATTGATTCTTTCTATTGAAGGAGAAGAAAATCTGAAATCCGATTGGATTTTCAGGACTGGACGTAGGTTGTTGTGGAACAACCGAACCAGGATAAATCTCTATGTCTTCTTCTCTAACCCTCTCTCTTTAATTTTCTATATTGCTAACTTTGCATGCCACAAAATTTAATTTCCGCTGTGCGCTTGATACTGATTAATTTGGTAACGAAAACTGATATATTTTCTTTATTGCGAGGTCACTGATACCAACAAATCTTATCCTTACCATCTAGTGGTTGTGATCGGAGGTCCAGGTTATTTAGGATAGACCATCACTTTGGATTCCAGCAAGGTGGGCAGCTTGCCCTAGTTTCGAGAAGGTTCTATTACATAGCTAGGTTGGATCGGATCGAATTCGTATTGGGCCTAACCTAAGATGAGTTCGACCCAAAACATATACCATGTCATGGGTTCAAACCTAGAACTTCGCAGTTGTAGGAATGTTTCTTTACCATTTCATCTAGAAACAAAAAAAGAAAAAAGATAATGTTAGATTCATGATTACATATATCAAAGTGTTGCAAGTATAATAAATTTGGTTCATATGATTTGATTGTGTTATTTAAGATAGATTATATCATGGCTTGCTAATCTAACATGATAATTTCTACCTGTTTTATTTCGTTTTGGTTTTTCGTTCATATTTGTGATAGGAGGTAATGAAGAACATAGATGTTGCACAACCTGATTGTAATTGAGGTTATAGATGAAGAGGCAATGGTAGAGAGATTAAGCTTAGGCAATTAAGTGTTATATGGTCAAAATTGTTGTAACACCCCGTTTTTCAAAGCGAGGGTATATTTTTTTTTCAAAAGAAATTAAAATAAAACAAAGTAAAACAAATGAGGAAATGTCTTTGGATAAATAATTGAGTCATTATAATTTACGCAGCGGAAAAGTTTCTCCAATTATAAATCCAAAACATTTACACAACATCAAATGGTACATGGAACCCATTCAAAGATGATATCAAACTGATAATATTTGTATAAGTACAGTTTTCCAAACTAAAAATACTCCAACCCCAAAAAGAAGGACCCCTAGTCCCTATACATCATCCTAATCTGATCATCCTACCAAAAAGCTATACACCCTGAGTAATCTCCACGCGCCCCGTGAGATCCTCCTAACGTAACTGCAGTCAAGCGTTCCCATCTCCATTCCTGTCCGTAGGGTACGAACCGGTAGGGCCGTCCTGACTCTCATCTGAGGGCAAAGCCCAGATTTCCACAATAGTTGTAAAGGGTCACCAACCAGAAAATAACAGTTAACACATAGCAATTAAGTTTTTGAATGCTCAAAACAACTTTTCAACTAAGCATGCACCTTAACAGGATTTTCAATATGCGAAAAGTTCATACAGTACATTGCCAATGAAAATGAAGGTAAAATGCAGTTCTCGATCTCCTAATTAACACATAATAAAACAAGACATGGATAGATTCATGAGCAATTAATCATACAACTAAAACTGAGGATTTTCACTGAGCCAATCGATTGGGAAATCGATTGGGGTGAAGATTTTTAATGAAAATAGAATCCTGGGCTGAATCAATCGATTTGGCAATCGATTGACAGGATAACGGAGCCCCTGACTTAATACCAATCGATTTCCAAATCGATTTCCTGAAGGTTTTTAGTGAAAATTTTGAACTCTGGCTTGATTCAATCGATTGGGCAATCGATTTCGAAAGAGATTTTCGAAAACTGATTACAAAATCGATTGGCTAATCGATTTTGTTCATTTGGCCAAGCCCCTGACTTCCATCCAATCGATTGGGAAATCGATTTCCCTGATCATTTTTCCAAAAATTCATGAATTAACCTAAGTCATTCCTAATCAAGTTCACAACTTAACACTTAGCAATTTCTACGCGATTACCACGGCAATTGGGATCTCGATAACCATCATACTTACACACAATAATCAACACATAACACTTAGCATTTTCAACGCAATTAACACGATCAATCAAATTCAAATCACTCAATCATAAAACTCAATCAAACACGACTCGTGTGCCAAGCACCCTAATGCAATGCGTATATGCCAAAATGCATGGACTCGGAATTCCAAACCAAAACCTCCTCGAAGGGCCGTAAATCATAATTGTACCGCCTATCGCAGGCCAAAGTACCAATTACCGAGGTGCCACCTATCACGGGTCAGCACGATTACTAAAATGCGTAAATCATAAACGTACCACCTATCACGGGTCAGTACAGTTTACCGAGGTGTCACCTATCACGGGTCAACACGATTACTAAAAGAAAAAGCGGGAATCGTAAACGTACCGTCTATCACAGACCAGTACTGTTTACCTAGGTGCCACCTATCACGGGTCAGCACAATTCACCAAAAATGTAAATCGTAAATGTACCACCTATCACGGGTCAGTACAGTTTACCAAGGTGTCACCTATCATGGGTCAACACGATTTACTAAATAGTAACTCGTAAACGTACCACCTATCACGGGTCAGTACAGTTTACCAAGGTGTCACTATCACGGGTCAACACGATTTTACTAAATAGTAAATCGTAAACGTACAACCTATCACGGGTCAGTACAGTTTACCAAGGTGTCACCTATCACGGGTCGACACAATTTACCAAATGAATGCATGAGCATACACAGACTCCATTCACAACAATCGTTAAGCAAATGCAGATATTAAAAGATTCCCCATTTTTAATACCCATTTAACTTAAACGACTTTCAAACAACATTAATTAAATAAGTCATTAAGAGATTCCCCATTCTTAATACCGATTTAACTTAATGATTTTCAAAACAAAAGCGTTAATGCAAACAGTAATATTAAGAGATTCCCCATTCTTAATATACTTTTGACTCAAACGATTTTCTCGCAAAACATTCAGTAAACGAGTCATTAAGAGATTCCCCATTCTTAATACTCATTTACCGAAACGATTTTTCAAAAACGATAGTTAAGTAACCGAGACATTAAGAGATTCCCATTCTCAACGCCCAGTTAAGTTAAACATTTTCCTCAAATACACATTAAGTAAACCGAGGTATTAAAAGATTCCCCATTTTTAATACTCGTTTACTCTAATGGTTTTTCAAATCCCACAGAAACAAATTCAAACATTCTTTCACATTCAAACCATAATTCACAACAACCACACCAATTAAAAAACATCAAGTATGAACACGCCAAATACAACGAACACAAATCAAAGCAACATAACACCCAGATACAACCAATTTCATTTGTTCATAATCATATACAATGACTTCAAATTCATTTACCACGAAACCTTCATCAATATAAACAAAACCTAACTCTAAGGTTTTACCCATAACGCACTAGTTTCGTTTTTCCCCAGATCGATACATTTAACCCTAACAAATTCCTTCCCACACAACCACAGATAAGTCCCTAATGCAAACTAAAAGTTTGGAAGGAGCCCTTACCTCAACGTTAGCTTTAACGCGCGTTTCCGGTACCGCGAGTAATTCCGGTAAAATCTCCGCTCGCAACGCCGCTTCCAAATTAGTTTTACTAGCACCGTAGCACGGAGGTGAGCGACTTTCCCTTCTACCTCTTCGAGAAATGAAGCTTGGATCTAGAAGAAACGGAGAGGTTTGTGTTTGGATCTCAAAAACCGTTTTTCTTCGTTTTCGAAACAAAGGGGAAGAATGGAGTTGCAAAAACCTTGATCTAACTCTCACCCAACCTTGGGTTACTAGTTTTGAAGAAAAGAAAGCGACGAAAATGAAAAATGGAGAAGGATGGAATTTTGGGTTTGCTTGCGTGAGGTTCAGAGGAAGGAGATGGAAATTTTAGATTTTCCTTCCTTTCTTTTTCTTTCCTTTGTTTTTCCTTTCTTCCTTTTTCCTTCCTTCCTTTATATACTATTTTCTTTTCCTTTTCCTTCCTTCTAGTTTTCCTTTCTTTTTCCCTCCAAACAAACATATATAAATATAATAAATATAACTTAACAAATATCTCAAAATCTAGATATTATTAAATTACCCGTTTCACCCGAAACGCCTTAAATTCTCCGTAAAGGATTTTCCGCAGTTAAATTCAATTTATTTTATCGACGAGACAATTTGATTGGCATCAAAATATCTTTTTTGATTATAAAACTCCGAAATATAATTAACTTTGGCTTAAAAGCCTCCGAACCAAAATCCAAAATACACCAAAAATACATAAATGGAGCTTTAAAATTATGGGTCTTACAATTGTAAACCTTCAACATAATTTTTTGTTTAAATAACACATTAATATAAGCTTTTATAGTTTTTTTGCAATATAAACAATGTGACGTGGATCATCAATTTGAAACTCCAAGTTCTTGACTGCTGCTAATATTAATTAAAGACTGAAAATGGAATAGTACATGCATAAAAGTAAAAATAACTTCAAATGAAAATGTGCATGCATACACGTAAAAACAACTTTGTTGGAACTTGTACACACATAAAAGTAAAACCAAAGTTTTCAATCAATATATGCAAGAAAAAATTATAGATGATTTATAACAATTAACAAAATAACTTATAAATGATGATTTTCTCCCCGTGTAATGCACGGATATTAGATCCTAGTTTCAAAGTAATTTATAAACTTTGAAACCAAGGAATAATAAGAAAATGCACTACGCGAAATAACCTATTTTACAGCGCTTTTTTTAAGCCATCTACAACGTTTTTTCAAAAAAATAAGTGTGGTAGTATCTAGCGCTGTAAAAAGATACAACAACGTTTTTAAAAATAATAAAGCGCTATAAAATAGGTAGATATATTGCGCCCTTGTTATACTCATTTTACAGCTCATTTTGGAAAAAGCACAGTAAAAGGTGCATTCAATAGATACATTATTATGCACCTTTTACAGCGCTTTTTGAAAAAAGTGATGTAAATGGTGCATTCAATAGATGCATTATGCATTATTACGCACCTATTACAGTGCTATTTTGAAAAAGCGTTGGAAAAGGTGCAAACAATAGATGCATTATTATGCACCTATTACAACGCTTTTTGAAAAAACGCTGTAAAAGGTGCATTCTTATTTTAGTTTTATTAAAAACCGTTGTAAATGGAATTTTTAAAAAGCACTTTTTGGTTTTTTATGGCATTTTTTTAGAAAGCATTGTCTTTTAATTCTTTTTCCAAAATCATTTTCAAACATAATCAGTTCACAATCAGTTCACACAATCATGTCACAATCAGTACACAACAAAACAAAACTATATAACTTTATAATTTAACTTTTTAACTTTACATATTTACACAATCAGTTCACAACATATTCATATACATATTCACATATTGACAACAATACATAACTATATACATATTCATATAACTACATATTCACAACTTTTCAAATGTGCCCTATTCATTTACATATAACTATCAGAACTACACAGAACAAAACTACCATATATTCATATAACTATTCCTTGCAGCATGCTTTTTCCCAAAAAATCAAATAATTTTCATTTCAATCACATACTGACACCAATCTTCCTTTATTTCAATTAGATCTCTCTCAGAGTATGTTTGACTGGAATTGTCAAAGTATTGTGCGATATAAAAATTGAACATAAATAAGTTAGAATCAAATATATACATAGTTTATATATGAAAATGAAATAATGAAAATACCATACCGTTTTTGGGATTATAGTTTGATTCATATCAACAATCTCCTTCATGAATCACAATATATAGTACCCACAGTCGATGTTGTTAGTTTGACGAGGGCACTATAAAATAAAACATATAAGTCAATAAATATTTGTACATTGATTGTAAATGAAATTTTAAAGGCATATATTTTAAACCTTTATTGGAATCCATGTGATGTTATTTGACTTTTGCTTCGACACTGTAGCACCTCTTTGAGCTCAAAAAACTTGTAAAGCACTATCGAATAAATAAATGTGATTATTATAACATTAACAAACACATTATATATATATATATATATAGATATATATATATATATATATATGTAAGAAATAAATGAATATTACTTACGTGTCGAACATACTTTATATTGGAGTGATTGTTGTACTTGTCATGCAAGGGATCTAAATAGTATATAACTTCAGAGGTCGCATTGATTGCAAATAGCACCCAATGTGCCCTACAACAATAAAAGTTTGGTTGGCAATTTTGTTTACACAACTAATAAATTAAGATCTCATAAATTAAAAAAGATATAAATAAAGAATATATAATTACGTACCCTGAATTATATGGTGCAAGGAACAGTGTTTTATTCTCTCTATTTCTTAATAGGATATCTACAACGTATTTCTTTACATTCACTGGATCGAGTTTAAACATCGAAAGCTTATGCGAAGACAAGAATGAAAATCTATTTGACAATCTGCGCGTGCACACCAACTTCTCATACAAAAACCTTCAATGAAAATTTCAAATTAGATTAATTACCAATAAATTAAATTAAATATCAATAAATGCAATTAAAAGTAATTTTTATCTAATGTATAAGCTGATGACAGTAGCACTCAACTCTGTATGGTTGAGAAGTTCGTATATGTGCTCTTTTTCAAGTAGTTCTTCATACTCATCTCCGAATATAGCTTTATCCATGCTTATGATGCGTGAATCGTTGTTGCTGCCCCAATTCGTTTTTACATGTATGTCAAGACACGACCCATATCGAGCACGGCATGGCTGACTTATTTTAGGAGCAGGAGCAGCAACTGATTTTCCCCGATCCAGTTTTTGAGCAGCAACTTTGGCAGCTTTATTACCCTCCAACTCTTGAAGTTTGCCAGCTTTATTACCCTCCAATTTTTGAAGTTTGCATACTTTATTTTTACCACAAACATCCAGTTGTGGTGCGGTAGCTGGTTTATTCTAGTTGTTGGTTTGCTGTGCGGGTGGTTTATTGGATTGAATCTGAAAAAATGAGGTTAATTAGTATTTTAGTTTATTGAATCTGAAAAAATGACAAACCTTACAGAATAAATGTGACAAACCTTTTCCGGCGATGTGACTGACTCGTTTATGGGAATCTTCTTATCATTCCCTTTAGACTTTGTCTGAATCTAAATAAATGTGAAATTAAAGTTAACAGCGGAAAAAATTCAGCAATTAAATATAATCAATCATAATCATATATCGTGCAATTAAATATACATATCAATTAAACATACATTTCAATTAATTAAACATACCATATCAAGGGCAACAAGATGTGTGGGCCATGCCACGTAACTACCAATTGCTTCGCCCAAATACTTCATATCTGCATCGTTGTCCGATATAGGCAACAATGCATTTGGTTCCAAAGCAATAACTGGTGATACTTTGACATGGCCCGCAGGGATCGGTGTGTTGTGCAATACTTCTCCCAAAGTATTGTACAATGTTCCTTTTCCGACCTTGCGATGAGTAGGGGAGGATAAGTATAGCACAGAGTGACACCCTAAATCAATGGTTAATACATAAGTATGTGAAACAATTAGGTTGAATGAATTTATTATTTTATTAAGTAATTAATTAGCTCGGGAAGACTTTTGAGACCAATGTTGCAACTCGCGTTTTCACTCTCCATTTGTATTTCATGTTGGAGCTGATCCAAAAGTTGCTTGTCTTTATTCTTCTTCACCAAGAGTGCCAGTTGCTCTGATAGGAATTTGACCTTCTGTAAGACCCATAATTTTAAAGTACACTTTATGCATTTTTATGTATTTTGGATTTTGGCTCGGAGGCTTTTTAGCCAAAGTTAATAATATTTTGGAGTCTTTATGATGAAAAAGATATTTTGATGCCGTTTTAGAATTACTCGTCGATAAATAAATTAAATTAAGTGCGATGAATCCTTTACGAAGAATTTTATGCGTTACGGGTGAAATGGTAATTTTAATGATTATGAAGATATTTTGTTAAGTTACAATTAAGATATATATATATATATATATATATACATATATGTATATATGTTTGTTTGGAGAGAATAGAAAGAAAGGAAATTAGAATGAAGGAAAAGGAAAAGAAAAGGTTATATAAAGGAAAGAAGGAAAAGGGAAGAAAGGAAAAAACAAAGGAAAGAAAGAGAAAGGAAAGAAAACCAGAATTTTTTCTTCTTCCTCTCCCTCCCTGCGCGAGAACCCATTCTCCCTCCTTCCTCCATTTTCGTTTTTCTTCGCTTCCTTTCTTCAAGATTAGAAACCCAAGGTTGGGTGGGTGATAGAACAAGGATTTCTCAACTCCACTCTTCCTCTTTGATTCGAAAACGAAGAAAAACGGTATTAGGGATTCAAACACAAACCTCCCCGTTTCACCTAGATCTAAACGTCGTTTCAAGAAGTGATAAAAGGGAAGGTTGCTCACCTCCGTGCTACGGTGCTAGTGGACCAATTATGGAAGCAGCGTTGCGAGCGGAAAATTTACCGGATTTACTCACGGTGTCGTAATCGCACGTTAGAGGTAACGCGAAGGTAAGGGCTCCTTCCAAACTTTTAGTTTGCATCTAGGGTCTTATTTGTGGTTGTGTGGAAACGAATTTTGTTAGGATTGGAGTATTGTTTTGGGAAAAATGAATTTACCTCACGTATGTAAGATTTTGAATAAATGAAATTTATTATGTTGATGTGTGTTCATCGTATTTGGCGTGTGCATACTTGATGTTTGTTGATTGATGTGTTTTGGTGTGAATTATGGATTGAATGTGACAAATTTGTTTGAGTTTGTTTTGTGTGGAATTTGAAAACCATTAAGTTAAATGAGTATTAAGAATGGGGAATCCCTTAATGTCTTGTTTACTTAATGTGCGTTTGTTTTGAAAATTGTTTAAGTTAACTGGGCGTTAAGAATGGGGAATCTCTTAATGTCTTGGTTACTTAATATTTGTTTTGAAAATCGTTAAGTTAACTGGGCGTTAAGAATGGGGAATCACTTAATGTCTTGGTTACTTAATGTTTGTTTTTGAAAATTGTTTAAGTTAAATGAGAATTAAGAATGGGGAATCTCTTAATGTCTCGTTTACTTAATATTTGTTTTGAAAACCGTTTAAGTTAACTGGGCGTTAAGAATGGGGAATCTCTTAATGTCTTGGTTACTTAATATTTGTTTTGAAAATCATTAAGTTAACTGGGCGTTAAGAATGGGGAATCTCTTAATGTCTTGGTTACTTAATATTTGTTTTTGAAAATCGTTTAAGTTAAATGAGAATTAAGAATGGGGAATCGCTTAATGTCTCGTTTACTTAATATTTGTTTTGAAAACCGTTTAAGTTAATTGGGCGTTAAGAATGGTGAATCTCTTAATGTCTTGGTTACTTAATATTTGTTTGGAAAATCGTTTAAGTTAAATAAGTATTGAGAATGGGGAATCTCTTAATGACTTATTTACTTAATGTTGTTTTGAAAATCGTTTAAGTTAACTGGGCGTTAAGAATGGGGAATCTCTTAATGTCTTGGTTACTTAATGTTTGTTTTGAAAATCGTTTAAGTTAAATGAGAATTAAGAATGGGGAATCTCTTAATGTCTCGTTTACTTATGTGTGTTTTGGTAAATCGTGCTGACCCGCGATAGGTGGCACCTTGGTAAACGGTACGGGCCCGTGATAGGCAGTACGTTTACGATTTACTTTTGGTAAGTTGTGCAGACCCGTGATGGGTGGCACCTCGGTAAACAGTACGGACCCGTGATAGGTAGTACGTTTACGACTTACGTTCCTTGGTGGATTGTGTTTGTCTGTGAGAGACTGCAAAGGGGTTTGTCCGTGAGAGACTACGCCCTGGTTTAAGTTAAATGAGAATTAAGAATGGGGAATCTCTTAATGTCTTGTTTTCTTATGTGTATTTTGGTAAATCGTGTTGACCCGCGATAGGTGGCACCTTGGTAAACGGTACGGGCCCGTGATAGGCAGTACGTTTACGATTTACGTTTGGTAAGTTGTGCAGACCCGTGATAGGTGGCACCTCGGTAAACAGTACGGACCCGTGATAGGTAGTACGTTTACGACTTACGTTTCTTGGTGAATTGTGTTTGTCCGTGAGAGACTGCACAGGTGTTTGTCCGTGAGAGACTACACCCTGTTAAATTGTGAATTGTTGGTTCATTTTGTCTGTGTAGTATCGTGTTATAAGTGTTAAGTGTATGTTTTGGAATTTGGTGATAACATGTTTGATTGCAATACCATTTCAAAACCCATGATGTTGTAGTAATTGTGTTATAAGTGTTAAGTGTTATGTTTTGGAATTTGGTGATAGCATGTTCGATTGCAATACTATTTTGAAACTCATGATGTTGTAGCGATTGCATTATCATTGCTAAGTGTTAAGATGTGGAATTGTATATGAATGATATTGAATTAGTTTAAGTATTTTTGGAAGAATAAGCAGGGAAATCGATTTCCCAATCAATTGGATGAGTTGCAGGAAGTTCACTATTTTAACCTAATCGATTTGCCAATCGATTGTATAAATATGTCTTTCAAAATCTTTTAAGAAATCGATTGGCAGAGAGGTAGGAACTCAGCAAAACTGCCAAAATCGATTTGGAAATCGATTTGGCAACACAGGGACTCAGCAAAACTGACAAAATCGACTTAGAAATCGATTTGGTCATGCAGGAACTAAGCTGAACTGACCAAATCGATTTGGCAATCGATTGGCTCAACAGAAGTCCTTATTTTGAGTTACATAATCGATTGCTCAATTGATTTATCAATGCTTTGGTCAGTTATGTATTACTGGATGATTTGAGAACTTCATTTTGATTTCATTTTTAATTGGCAAGCATTACATGAACTTTTAGCATATGAGAAATCCTTTTAAGGTGCATGCTTAGTTGAAAGGTTATTTTGTGCATTTAAAACTTAAATGTTATGTGTTACCTGTTAATTTCGGTTGGTGACCCTTTACAATTATTGTGGAAATCTGGGCTTTGCCCTCAGATGAGAGTCAGGACGATCCTACCGGTTTGTACCCTACGAACGGGAATGGAGATGGGAACGCTTGACTGCAGCTACGTTAGGAGGATCTCACGGGGCGCGTGGAGATCACTCAGGGTGTTTAGTTGTTTTGTAAAATGATCAGACTAGGTTGACACAGAGGGAACAGATGTCTTTCCTTTGGGTTGCGTTTACTTTTAATCTGGAAGACTGTACTACTCTTGTTATGTAAATATTTTGAATTCATGGATTGAGAACTTTTTCCGCTACTTGAAAATTATAATGACTTAATTACTTATCCAAAGGTGTTACCTTGTTTATTTCTCTGTTTTATTTTAATTTCTTTTGAAAAAAAAATACACCCTCGCTTTGAAAAACGGGGTGTTACACCTTCTCTAATACCTCCTTATTAGATGGATTTTGGCGCATCTCTTGTGACAAATAGCATTTAGGAGTTACGCCAAATCCTTTCCCCCTCACGCGACCGGAATATTCAAGAACATTAAATACTTTGATTTTTCGAACTTTGTTCGAGATTCTCCTAAAATACACGTAGGATTAAAAAGATAAGTTCAATATCATTTTTAAAATACAATATTAAAAAATATTATTAAAGTGATAATGTAGTTACACAAAGTTCTATTTACTTTTTGAACATTTTCGTTATCAACCACTCCATCTTTATTTACACGAGCTTCCTTCCACAAGATATGATGACCCAACGGTTGATCGGATTGGGTGTCTTGTAGCTATTTGTTAAGATCATAAACAAAATATTAGTTAGAAACTATAGTTTATAATGTACCACATTATATAAAAGTGATGTTTAATTACTTACAAGTTTTTGCTCTAAAAGTGCATATCCCATACGAGATTTTTTGTATGGGTGCGTCGGATTTTTTGCCCTCTCGCGATTTGCCTTACTTATATTCTATATAAAAAAATAAAAATCGTGTAAAAATTTAAAAGACGCTATGAATATGAATAATAAAACACAAATGCTAATAAATTAATCACTTACCACAAATGTGGGGTTTGAATGCTACAAATGCGCTCCATTCTTCATTTGATATATAATATTTATATATTTTTGGAGCTTCAGCATTCATATTTCCTTCATGATCTTTTAGATAGCAATTTGAGAGGTGAGATCTAAAATCGCGGTGTATTTTCCCGGAAACTATCAAGAAGTAAGCCTTTCTCACTTCGTCAACAACAAAAGCAGTCTGCAAACGAAATAAAGATATAGTTTGAGTAAAGTATTTCAATGAAAAAATTATAAGTAACAAAAAAGTGGATCAAAAAGTTACTTGTATATCAGCCCACAATATATCTTTCGAATCTTTCAACCCCTTATATCTCCAATCGTCAATTGTGATGGGGATATTCTGATGAACAACAGCCCCAATATAACTTACAAACATGGAACCGTTGGGGTCAATTGGCTGCCCACTCTCATTCCATCCAACCTAATAAACTCATATTGTAAGTACATACTTTCGAAAAAGATAAAAAATAAACAGCAAACAAAGTATCGTATACCTCAAATTTTATGCCACTACTCCTTGCTTTTATGACATTTTGCATGAAGGTTGCACCATGTTTGACTTCACTTTCATAAGTCTTAGGGTTGACAACTTTCTCATTTTGACGATCTAAATCCTTGTTGGGATCCATTTATCTACAACAAGTTCAACATGCAGTTCAGTATAACTTCAACAAGTTCAACATGCAGTAGTCTATGTACGTAGCAGTATAAGTTCAACATGCATTTTAGTAACAACAAAAAATTAATAAATACAATACCTGAATAGTAAGAAGAAATACGTAGGGTTCGTAGGAGAACGAACACTTAGAATGCGCAGAAATACGAATGGTTCGTTGGACAGAGTATGGTTCGCAGAAATATGTAATGAGGGTTCCGTATTTCAATGAGAAGAGATGGTTCGTAGGGATAATAACACAGATGAAGATGGTTAGCAATGGAGATGATAGTGGCAATATGGTTCGTAGGGATAATAATACAGATGATAGGGTTCACAATGAGAAGAACAATGAAGAGGAGGAGGACACTAGCGAAGTGAAGTTTACGTAATGAAGAGGAAACTGAAGCGGTTTTCAGTTATATATAAAACTCTATTACAACGATTTTTCGAAAGAGCGCTGTAAAAACCTCCTTATTTTATTTTTTAAAACCCTATTCTAGCACTTTTTTAGAAGCCTCTTAAAGCGCTTATCCACAAGCGCTATAATAGACCTCATTATTTTATTTTTTACAGCGCTTGGACAAGAGCTTTAAAAGACCTCTTTGTTTCTTATGTAACAGGGTTGTATTTTTAAAAGCCTTTTACAGGGCTTGTTGGAAAAGCGTTGTAAAAGACATCCTTATTTTATTTTTAAAAGCCTTTTACAGCGCTTTAGCAACAAGCGCTTTAAAAGACCTATTTGTTTTCTTATCTAATATGGCTGTTTTTTTAAATGCATTATACAACATTTATTGCCAAAGCGCTGTAAAAGACCTCCTTATTTTATTTTTAAAAGCTTTTTACAGCGCTTCGGCAACAAGCGCTTTAAAAGACCCTTTTAACTTGGTATAAAACAAACTTTGTGACCTCCTTATTTTTTTTAAAGGCTTTTATAGTGCTTATGGACAAAAGTGTTGTAAAATTACAAGTTTATATTCAGTTCAGTTCAAGTAAAATACCTATATTTGGATTTTTTTCAAAATAATTATTTAACTAACTATATATATATATATATTAATGCTAAATTACATGATCAACTCATATTGGGATGATCAATTCAAGTTCAAAATAAATTCCCAGTACTCAAAAAAAGCTTTTTCAAGTTCAATATAAGCCGAAAATCAGTTATGGCAGGTCAAACATACACTTAAATTACATGAACTTAGTATCAAATACAGTTCAAGCTAAATACTAAAATGCTCAATTCTGGTAGATCAAACAATTAAATTACATGAACTCAGTTCAGATTACATGGCTTATATAAAACAATTAAACACATTAAGATGCCCTTCTTCTTTTCCTGGTGGAATTCACATTGTTTGTCCATTAACGATACGAAACGATGGATTAATCCAAATTCCCTCATCATGATCATCTCTAAGATATAAACCATCATCAGTTGAATCAATTTCATGTGGTTGTGATGTTGCAAATAAAAGATCATTACGAACATCTTCATCATTATTGTTATCATCACTTATATTATTGGTCGATATGACAACAGACCATTTATCATCAGCAGAATCAGTGACATAAAACGCTTGTTGAGCTTGCGACGCTAAAATAAAAGGCTCATTACTTGTATCCCACCCTATTAAAATCGACAAGCAAGAACCCTGAATCATCAATCCAAACGCCATTATTATTATCGACCCACTTGCAACCAAATATGAGAACACTAAACATTGTGTAGTCTAACTCCTATATGCCCTCGATAACCCCAAACTATGATAGATTTACATATATTGGGCTTTTGTCTCTTGCACTTGAGACATGCATCGCTTCAGCTACGACAGTGACTCCGCTATTTTGCACAATGGTTTGATCATCTTGTTCTTTGGTATAAAATGTGTAGTCAATAATTACATAACCGATGTACGAAAAGACATGTAAACTCGGACCATTTGCTAGCCACCTCAATCTTTTTGAAATTGATTTGGGGTCTATATCAAACTTTGACTTTATGTGATTATTTAACCATGTTATAAAACTTCGATTGTGCTCTCGAGTTATCCAATTTTGATTCCTATTCATGTTCAAACTAGATAACTGATCCATGTCTATTGTAACATATAGTTGAACCTCATCATCATTGTGCAGAACATACAATTGTGCATGTTCCCATTTTGTCCTTGATATAGTCATTAGTCTCTTTCCAATTATCCCTTCTCCTGATATTCTTCCCGAATGACGAGACATGGAAAGCCCTATGGATTCAACATTGGACAGATATTCAGTACAAAATTCAGAAATACAACCTTCTGGTCGACTTCTACTTTTTACGTACCCTTTTAATATTTTCATATATCGTTATATCGGATACATCCATCTCATATAAGTTGGCCCAGAAAGTTGTGTCTCCTTAACAAGATGAACAGTAAGGTGAACCATTATATCAAAAAGTAACAACAATTTCCCTCTACAATGTCGGTAATTTATGAGGATGGATCACTTTACTACAAATTTCCCTGAAAAAGAAACATAATCTAGTTATGGCTCGTCGAACTTATTCAAGTAAAATGGAACGTATACCTATTGGTAGCAAATACTCCGTTAGAATATGACAATCATGGGTCTTCAAACCTTTTAACTTGAGTTCTTTCATACAAACTAAATTTTTAATGTTTGAAGAGTATCCTTCTGGAACTTTAACTTCGCGTAGAAATTTACAGAAAACAATTTTTTCCTTTCTAGATAGAGTATGAGCGGCTGGAGGTAGATATGTGCGATTTCCTTTCTTTACGGGACCCAATTCATTTCTTATTCCCATATCGACCAAGTCCAATATTGCATTGATGTCATGTTTAGACTTTCCTGGAACATTGAGTAACATACCAATAACACTATCAAATACATATTTTTTCAATATGCATCACATCGAGGAAATGTCTTATATACAATGACTTCCAATATGCTAATTCAAAGAAAATTGACTTTTTCTTCCACCTAGTTTTGACCAGCTTTCCCACAAAAGGTTTGCCAAATTTATTGGTCAAACCTTGTACTTTTTCAAGTATTTGATAACCAGTCAGTGCTAAACGAGCTTTACCTTCCTCTGATTTTCCATTGAATGCATTTCTCCACCCACGATACTGATGACTATATGGTAAAAATCTACGATGTCCAAGAAATGCATTCTTCTTACAATGTTTCAACCACATTCAATTTGTACTCTCTTCACATATAGGACATGCACATTGACCTTTAATGCTATATCTTGATAAATTACCATATGCTGGAAAATCATTAATTGTGCCGAACAACATAGCCCTCAAATTGAAACATTCTTTCTTATACCCATCATAAACTTCCACACCTATCTCCCACATATTTTTTAAATCTTCAATTAAAGGAGTCAAGTATACGTCGATATCATTCCCCAGTTGTTTGGGTCCAGAAATTAACAGAGACAACATCATAAACTTACGATTCATACATAACCATTGAGGTAGGTTATAAATCAACAAAATCACAGGCCACATGCTGTGTGAGATGCTTTGAAGATCATGTGGATTCATTCCATAAGTAGAAAGTGCAAGTCATGATTTCTTGACTTTATCCCGAATTCAAGATACTCGTGATCAATTTTTGCCCATTATGGAGAATCTACAGGGTGTCGAAACTTTCCATCTATAATTCTTTCATCTACATGCCATGTAAACTGTTTTGAATCTTCTTTACTGCGATACATGCACCTAAATCTTGGTATTATAGGAAAATACCACACGACTTTTGCTGGAGTAGATTCTTTCTTATTATATCGAGAGACATTGCATTTCGAACACGCCTTTAGTAATTCATATTCGTTTCGAAATAAAATGCAATAGTTAGGACATGCATGAATCCTTTCGTAACTCATGCCGATAGAGCATAAAATTCGTTTAGCGTCGTAGATTCGACTAGGAAGTTCATTATCATCTGGCAACATATCTTTTAAGAGTGTTAATAATCATGTGAAGCTTTTATCAGACCATCCATTACTCGCTCTTAAGTTGTACAACTTTAATATCGCCGACAGTCTTGTGAATTTAGTACAACCATTATATAATGGTTTCTCTACATCACTCAACAAACTCTCAAACATTTTAGAACAATCCCGAAGATCTTCTTCAACTGCTTTTGCAATCTCCTGAACTCAGTCCGACTCATATATATCTCTATAACTAAAAAGTAAAAAATAAAAAATATACCTCTTATTACAAACTTGATTTAATTGAAAATTACTTTTTTTAATTAATTGCATATAAATACATCATAATATTTTAATTACATTTTAATAATTAAAATATAGCAATCACAAATTACCACAAAATATATATAAACATAATCATCACATATTAAAAATTAATAATCAAACTTATGCACAAACAATTCAATGAAGTTTAAATTAAAAAATAAAAATAAAACACAATCATTTAAATTATTAAATATTAAATATTATCAAAGTAATATACAATTTGCTTTCATATTTCTCTTATTAGTGCTCGGGTACATATATTCCTTTAATACAAAAGAAAATATTTGTCTATATAAATTGTTCACGAAAACAAAAAGAAACTCATTTCAAAATATTAAACTTATAGATTGAGTGAAGGATAGATCAAAGCATAGTTTCAATTAATGGTAAAAATAATCAAAATCAAGTAGTGAATTGAATTTGTTTATTATAGACACTCTCAAAATAAGATAATTCAATCCAAATATTTATAAAAGAAATATGTGATATAACACCTCTAATTAAAAAATAGTTATTGAAAGTTTAAGTGCAAACGACACCTGAAACATAAAATATAAGGAATAGTAGCGCATTCAATTAGTGAAAAGAGAATAAATAAATAATAATACTCAGATAAAATAGTATAAAAAAAATAAAAATAATGATCATTTAAAAACCAATGCTTTCAAATATATCTCAAAATCAATGCTTGTAAAATATATATTCTATATTTTATAGAAAAAATTACTCTCTAATGATTGAATGTTTAAAACAAAACAAAATATATACAAACAATTACTCATATTTTTTTAATCATATTTTTAGAGTGAAAATCACTCGTAAATCACTCGTACTAAGAAGGAAGAAGCTGAAACTTTGTTCTTACTCACCCACAATCCTTGGGTTTCTACTTTAGAACAAAAGGAAGCAGCGAAAATGGAGGTAGAAGGAAGAAGAAGGAATGGGTTTCACGAGAATGGAGGGAACGTGTTTCTGTTTCCTCTGTTTTCTGTTTTCTTTTCTTTTTCCTTTCCTCTATTCTCTTTCCTTTCTATTTCCTTTCCTTTCTTTCTATTTCCTTTTCTTTTCTCTCCAAACTAATATGTATATATATATATTAATTACTTTTAACAAATATATCAAAATAACTAGATATTTGTTAAATTACCATATCACCCATAACGCATTAATTCTTCGTAAAAGATTCACCGCAGTTAATTTAATTTATTCATCGACGAGTAATTCTAATCGGCATCAAAAATATCTTTTTGGTCATATAAACTCCAAAATATTAATAACTTTGGCTAAAAAAGCCTCCGAGTTCAATACCAAAAATACACTGAAATACATCAAGTATACTTTAAAATTATGGGTCTTACTTATGCACAAACAATTCAATGAAGTTTAAATTAAAAAATAAAAATAAAACACAATCATTTTAAATTATTAAATATTAAATATTTTCAAAGTAATATACAATTTGCTTTCATATTTCTCTTATTAGTGCTCGGGTGCATATATTCCTTTAATACAAAAGAAAATATTTGTCTATATAAATTGTTCATGAAAACAAAAGGAAACTCATTTCAAAATATTAAACTTATAGATTGAGTGAAGGATAGATCAAAGCATAGTTTCAATTAATGGTAAAAATAATCAAAATCAAGTAGTGAATTGAATTTGTTTATTATAGACACTCTCAAAATAAGATAATTAAATCCAAATATTTATAAAAGAAATATGTGACATAACACCTCTAATTAAAAATTAGTTATTGAAAGTTTAAGTGCAAACGACACCTGAAACATAAAATATAAGAAATAGTAGCTCATTCAATTAGTGAAAAGAGAATAAAGAAATGATAATACTCAAGATAAAATAGTATAAAAAAATAAAAATAATGATCATTTAAAAACCAATGCTTTCAAATATATCTCAAAATCAATGCTTGTAAAATATATATTCTATATTTTATAGAAAAAAAATTACTCTCTAATGATTGAATGTTTAAAACAAAACAAAATATATACAAACAATTACTCATCTTTTTTAATCATATAATTTAGAGTGAAAAACACTCATTTTTTAACAAAATTTTTAATTGTTTCCATTCAATTTATTCTTTTGTTAAACAGCCAACTATTCTTATAAACTAAGAAATTTATAAATATTGAAACTTTTTTTTCTAATTAAATTGATTTAACTATATATCATAAATATCACATTCAAATTAATTAAAAATTTATATTTAAAATCTTTTTTACAAATTATACACGCATAACACACGAGTTATATTCTTTTTTTTAATAAGAGCAATTCCTTTAAAAAGATTGAAGATAGAGAATACATTGATTGTCAATACTCCAAGTACATTTATTAAGATGAAAATACGTAAATACTATAATAAGTTAATTATTAAAATCATAGCAAGCAAGACCAGTTTTCTCATATCTACATGCCGCAGTTTCCACTATAAACCAATTGCAAGTTTTACATTTATGAACATCTCTTCCTTGTTTATATATATCAATCCAATGTAGCACACCGCCATTCCACCGAAAGGCACAATAGAATAATGTTCCTCCAAAAACATTAAGTCCAAAACTCCAACCAGTACTTTGATCATAACGAAGAACTTGGACTTCAAGATCATTATCTTTAGACTTGCAATGAACGGTTAAGTCTTCATGTCCTTGCAATTTGTTGGTAATGGTCACATGCACTCCAATAACATTGTCTAGTGATAGCAATACCAACACACATAACAAGAGTTTTTTTGGATAAAGAGAGGCATTGTACTTTTGGTTAATCTTTACTTTGGATAAGAGGAAAATAATTGTTTAGAGAAAATTATATATTTATAGGATGACTTTAGGAAATAATACAAATATAAAAATAGCAAAATTTTAATTTATTAATGATTGCTTATCAATTTTTTATTAATGTATGACTTAATAAAGTGTTGAGTGTTGACTAAAGATATTGACTAAAAAATATTCAACAAAGAAAGTTTAAAGAGAGCTAAAGTTATATTTAATAGAATAATTAATTTAGGAAAAAGATAATCTTGATTTATTAATTTTAATTAATTTGGAGAAGGTAGTAGTTTTTATTAAGCTAATTCAAAAGAGCTAAATTCGTAGCAAAAAAGAAAAGAAAGGATAAATTATTATTTAAATGAAGAGATAATTATGAAAAAATCAAGTATGATTTCATTTACGTAAATTCTTTGGTACATTAGTTTACTTCACAATGTACTAATATTTTTTTATCATTATTGATCCTCTTAATCAAAATCTCCCTCAATCTTCTCTATTTCTTTATATTTTTTTTTTAATTTTTTTCGTTGGATTGAAAATTTATATCTTATAGATCATTTGTTTAAATTTTATACAAATCTAAAATAATTTAGTAAATTATTGACATTCATGAAGATTTACAGTGTTCTATATAAATACATATATAAGACATTAATTTTGATATATCTCAATAACGTATCAAATAAATTTATTTGTGTAAAATTTCATATGCATGATCTATATGTATAAACTTTTCACATAGGTCAAGTTCAATATTAGTCCACTATTTTTTTAATTTTATTCTTTTACCATTGTTACTACTTTAATTTACTAAAAGAACTAATAATCACTCAAACTAATTTTTAAAACTCTATTTAACCTTAATTTAATTTTTAAAGCATTATTTGAATTTAGAATTTAGAATTATTTTAATTTTTAAAACTATTTGAATTTAGAAGCAAAGATGATTAGTAGATAATAGTTGTTAAATGATGTATTAGAAGTAGACAAATTTTATGTTATACAAGTGAGGTAAGCTTTGCATCATGCACAACCTATTATGGATCATTGGATTAATAAGTTTCATCGTTGGATCAAATGAGATATTGCGAGACTTAATGATCCAATGGTGGAAAATAAACGTTTGCATTGTGCAAGATGATATTACCTATGCTCATTAGAGAAAGCTAAAAAGTAATCATCTTTAGTATGATATTTATTGTAATTTTCTATCACCATTTTTTGATATGTTCAATATAATTGGTAATGATTTAAGAAATTGGCTTCATATTTATTTGAAGTGTTTATTTTTGGCTTCATATTCTATACACATATATTTTTGCCTTCGTATTATGTATCATTAATTGAGTAATCTCCTTGAAATTTGTTATTGAATATATGTCTTAAATTCCTATGATGGAAAATAGTTTTAAATTTATTCTATGCAATAATTGCTTTTAAGTTTAATGACATCATGAATTTAATATTATGAAGTTACAAATTTGATACTCAAGATTTGAATTTTTTTATATGTCATATGAATTTAATACTCGAAATTTGTTGACACTAAAAATTTATTACTCGTGATTTGAATTTTTTAAATAATTATTTATATGTTATGAATTTAATACTTGTGATTTAATAACATTATAAATTTAATATTACGAATTTACTACTCAAGATTTGAATTTTTTTTTTGTGTTATCAATTTAATACTCATGATTTGTTGATATTAAGAATTTATTACTCATGATTTGGGATTTTTTAAATAATTGTTTATATGTTATGAATTTAATACTTGTTATTTTTAAATTGCTATTATGTGCCATCAATTATGTTAATTGTTTGATTTTGTATTTTTGTTTTTTGTCTTTATTTTATTTTAGTAAGAACAGAAATTTCTATTATGTATCATTAATTGTATAACCTCCTTAAAATTTGTGATTGAAGATATGCCTTAAATTACTACGATTGAAAACAGTTTTAATTTGATTCAATGCAATAATTGCCTTTAAGTGTAATGATGTTATTAATTTAATATAATGACGTTACAGATTTACTACTCAAGATTTGAGTTTTTTTATATGTATGTTATGAATTTAATACTCGTGATTTGTTGACAATAAGAATTTATTACTGGCGATTTACATTTTTTTTTAAATAGTTGTTTATATCTTATGAACTTAATACTTGTGATCCAAAAATGCTATGAACTTAATACTTGTGATCCAAAAACACTATGAACTTAATATTGTGACGTTACTAATTTACTAATAATGATTTGAATTTTGTTTGTTTTTATCCTATAAATTTAGTACTCGTGATTTATTGATGTTATGAATTTACTATTCGTGATTTGAATTCATTTAAATAATTTTCTGTCTGTTATGAATTTAATATTTATGATTTAATAACGTTATAAATTTATTAATGATTTGCAAATTTTTACTCATGATTTGAATTTTTAATAATTTACTATTCGTGTTTTAATATGACATTTTGTGATAATTGTTGGTGCATTTATGATATTATCAATTAATTGTCATGAATTGATTATTATTATTTTAATTTTAGAATCGTTGATTAGTTTATTTTTCAATAATGTGGAATTATTGTATATGATTTAGATTGACTTGATTGAAAACATACAATAATTAATTTTGCCTCCACTTTAATGACGTTATTAATTAGACCAAATGAATTATAATGATTATGAATATTCCTTAATTATTTATTTTTGTGTTATAATTAAAAAATTTGTAATAAATACAATGCTTTAAACCTCTAATCTATATAAATTTTAGAATCCCTATAATAGAAGGAAAGGGTAACACCGTAAAAAGTAGTATTAGCAGGATTCTGGCTAAGGAAAGACATGGTTATTAAGTGGTCCGTTAACCCACCTCTCTTTCCTGGGAACCCCTCTAGTACATGAATTACCATGTGACCTGAAACTATATTGTCCCCATAATAGAAAGGAAAAGTAATACCATAAGAAGTTGTATTAGCGGGATTCTGGCTAAGGAAAGACTTGGTTATTAAGTGGTCCATTGACTCACCTCTCTTTCCTGGAGACCCCTATAGTGCATGACTTACTGTGTAACTTGAACCTGTTGGTATGTATGACCTCGTAATAAGCGGAATATATCAGAATGTATCAGTTCTTTATGAAATTAAATCAATTTCATACACACAGCGGAAATTAAATTGTGGCATACAAGATTAGCAAGTTTTATTAGATTGATATGAGATTAATCAAGATGCATACAAGTCAAATTAACAGATTAAACAATATTACTTATTACAAAATATGTTTAACATGCATCTAATTTTAATCACATATACATATATAGCAATATAGTAAATCAAAGGAGTTAAGGGTTAGAGAAGATTGCACCAAGAATTTATACTGGTTCAGTTGTCAACTTGACAACCTACATCCAGTCTTGCAAATCCAAACGGATTTCAGATTTTCTTCTCCAATAGAAAGAATCAATTACAGATTGTCCAGTTTCCTCCCCGAAACCTATCTATCTTAATGATCTCTTTCCTATTGATCACCCTCTGATCCTTGTAGATACTCAGCAATCTAACACAGAATCAAAGTCCGACTCTTTCTTGTTGAACACTCTTCACCCAAGAAAGTAGTCACCAGTTTCTAGCTGGCTTTTCTCGCTTTCGTTTTTGTTTAAAAGAATTATTACAAACAGAATACAGGAAGAACAAAAAGTAGTCTTCAATCTTGGTCAATATGGCTTCTCACAATTCTGGATATTCAAAGATTTGTTTATGAGAATCTTTGTCTTTCAAGATCACTTTTCCTTGTTGATAATCTTCTTTTTCTTTGATCTGAAAAAGTAATCTCAGTGTATTAACCAAGTGTTATTGTATATCAAGAATATTCAAAGTATATTTCAGATTGATATCATTGTTATTCATTTATGTTATTGAAAGAAAGATTGAAGACAGTTTATATAGTTTCTGAAAAACATATTACTCAATCGATTTACCAATCGATTTCGTAAAGTGATAAACCAGACTAATCGATTTGCCAATCGATTATCGTGTGTCTTGTTTTTCTTGAATCTTGAAACTATATAAGCCAATCGATTTACCAATCGATTCTTTAAACAACATTTCTCAGTAATTATGTTAAGACTGATATGAATCGATTTCGTAATCGATTGCAAATGTTGTGTTCAAACTGAAACACATATCAATCGATTCCATAATCGATTTATCAAGTCTTCATAATCGATTAACAAATACTTAAAATCGATTTGATCACACGCTCAGAGTTCACTGGGTTTTTGTAAGACCCATAATTTTAAAGTACCAATTATGTATTTTTGGTATATTTTGGATTTTGGCTCGGAGGCTTTTAAGCCAAAGTTAATAATATTTTGGAGTTTTATAATCAAAAAGATATTTCGATGCCAATTAGAATTTCTCGTCGATAAATAAATTGAATTTAACTGCGGTAAATACTTTACGGAGAATTTAAGGTGTTTCGGGTGAAACGGTATTTAATAAATATCTAGATTTTGAGATATTTGTTAAGTTATATTTATTATATTTATATATGTTTGTTTGGAGGGAAAAAGAAAGAAAACTAGAAGGAAGGAAAAGGAAAAGAAAATAGTATATAAAGGAAGGAAGGAAAAAGGAAGAAAGGAAAAACAAGGAATGAAATAGAAAGGAAGGAAATCTCAAATTCCATCTCCTTCCTCTGAACATCTCACGTGAGCTTAAACCAAAAATCCCATCCTCTCCATTTTTCGTTTTCGTTGCTTCCTGTTCTTCAAGCTAGTGACCCAAGGTTGGGTGAGAGTTAGACCAAGGTTTTTCGTAACTCCACTCTTCCTCTTTGATTCGAAACGAAGAAAAACGGTTTTTGAGATCCAAACACAAACCCCTCCGTTTCTCTAGAATCCGAACCTCATTTCTCGAAGAGACAGAAGGGAAAGTGCTCACCACCACGCTACGGTGCTAGTGAACTAATTTGGAAGCGGCGTTGCGAGCGGAATTTTTACCGGATTGCTCGCGTCCGGAAACGCACGTTAGAGCTAACGCGAAGGTAAGGGTTCCTTCCAAACTTTTAGTTTGCATTAGGGACTTATCTGTGGTTGTGTGGGAAAGGAATTTTGTTAGGTTAAATGTACCGATTTGGGGAAAAACGAAACTAGTGCGTTATGGGTAAACCTTAGAGTTGGTTTGTTTATATTGATGATGTTTCGTGTAAATGAATTTGAAGTCATTGTATAGATTATGAACAAATGAAATTGGTTGTATCTGGGTGTTATGTTGCTTTGATTTGTGTTCGTTGTTTTTGACATGCTCTTAATTGATATTGACGAGATTTGATGTGTGTATGGTTGGATTTTGTGAATAAATGAATTGATATGTTTTGATGTGAGAATTTGTTGAGTTTGTGTTGTGTGAAACTTGAAAACCATTAAGTTAAATGAGTATTAAGAATGGGGAATCTCTTAATGTCTCGTTTACTTAATGTGCGTTTGTTTGTGAAAAATCGTTTAAGTTAACTGGGCGTTAAGAATGGGGAATCTCTTAATGTCTCGGTTACTTAATATTTTGTTTTGAAAACCGTTTAAGTTAACTGGACGTTAAGGGGGGGAATCTCTTAATGTCTCGGTTACTTAATATTTTGTTTTTAAAGAAAAAATCGTTTAAGTTAACTGGGCGTTAAGAATGGGGAATCTCTTAATGTCTCGGTTACTTAATATTTTGTTTTGAAAAACCGTTTAAGTTAACTGGACGTTAAGGAGGGGGAATCTCTTAATGTCTCGGTTACTTAATATTTTGTTTTAAAGAAAAATCGTTTAAGTTAACTGGCGTTAAGAATGGGGAATCTCTTAATGTCTCGGTTACTTAATATTTTGTTTTGAAAACCGTTTAAGTTAACTGGACGTTAAGGAGGGGGAACCTCTTAATGTCTCGGTTACTTAATATTTTGTTTTAAAGAAAAATCGTTTAAGTTAACTGGGCGTTAAGAATGGGGAATCTCTTAATGTCTCGGTTACTTAACATTTTGTTTTGAAAACCGTTTAAGTTAACTGGCGTTAAGAATGGGGAATCTCTTAATGCCTCGGTTACTTATTATTTTGTTTGGAAAATTGTTTAAGTTAACTGGGCGTTAAGAATGGGAATCTCTTAATGTCTCGGTTACTTATTATTTGTTTGGAAATTTGTTTAAGTTAACTGGCGTTAAGAATGGGGAATCTCTTAATGTCTCGGTTACTTATTATTTTGTTTGGAAAATTGTTTAAGTTAACTGGGCGTTGAGAATGGGGATTCTCTTAATGTCTCGGTTACTTAATGTTCGTTTTTGAAAATCGTTTCAGTAAATGAGTATTAAGAATGGGGAATCTCTTAATGACTTATTTACTGAATGTTTTGTCTTGAAAATCGTTAAGTTAAATGAGAATTAAGAATGGGGAATCTCTTAATGTCTCGCTTTTTTTATGTGTGTTTCGGTAAATCGTGCTGACCCGGGATAGGTGGCACCTTGGTAAACAGTAAAGGCCGTGATAGGCAGTACGTTTACGATTTACGTTTGGTAAGTCGTGCTGACCCGGATGGGTGGCACCTCGGTAAACAGTACGGACCCGTGATAGGTAGTACGTTTACGACTTACGTTCCTGAGGAATTGTGTTTGGTAAGTTGTGCTGACCCGGGATAGGTGCACCTCGGTAAACAGTACGGACCCGTGATAGGTAGTACGTTTACGACTTACGTTCCTGCGGGAATTGCGTTTGTCCGTGAGAGACTGCGCAGGGGTTTGTCTGTGAGAGACTACGCCCTGGTTTAAGTTAGACGAGAATTAAGAATGGGGAATCTCTAATGTCTCGTTTACTCGTGTATGTTTTGGTAAGTTGTGCTGACCCGGGATAGGTGGCACCTCGGTAAACGGTACGGACCTGTGATAGGTAGTACGTTACGACTTACGTTCCTGAGGGAATTGTGTTTGTCCGCAAGAGACTACACTCTGTTGATTTGTGAACTGTTGGTTCATTTTGGTTGTGTAGTAATGTGTTATAAATGCTAAGTGTTATGTTTTGGAATTTGGTGATAACATGTTTGATTGCAATACCATTTCGAAATCCATGATGTCGTAGTAATTGTGTTATCAGTGTTAAGTGTTAAGAATTGAGATTATGTAGGAATGTGATTGAGTTAGTTTATGAATTTTTGAAAGAATACACAGGTAAATCGATTTCCCAATCGATTGGATAGTAAACAGGGACTTGGCCAAATGGACAAAATCGATTAGCCAATCGATTTTGTAATCAGTTTTTCGAAAATCATTTACGAAATCGATTGCCCAATCGATTGGGCCTAAGTCAGGGACTCATCCATATTCGACCAAATCGATTTGGAAATCGATTGGCCATTAAGTCAGAGGCTCAGCTATCCTGTCAATCGATTGCCAAATCGATTGAATCAAGCCAGAGTTCAAAATTTCACTAAAAACCTTCAGGAAATCGATTTGGAAATCGATTGGGATTAAGTCAGGGGCTCCGTTATCCTGGCAATCGATTGCCAAATCGATTGATTCAGCCCAGGATTCCTTTTTCATTAAAAATCTTCACCCAATCGATTGCCCAATCGATTGGCTCAGTGAAAATCCTCAGTTTTAGTTGTATGATTAATTGCTCGTGAATCTATCCATGTCTTGTTTTATTATGTGTTAATTAAGAAGATAGAGAACTGCATTTTACCTTCATTTTCATTGGCAATGTACTGTATGAACTTTTCGCATATTGAAAATCCTGCTAAGGTGTATGCTTGGTTGTAAAGTTATTTTTTAGCATTCAAAACTTAAATGTTATGTGTTAACTGTTATTTTTCGGTTGGTGACCTTTAAATTATTGTGGAAATCTGGGCTTTGCCCTCAGATGAGACTCAGGACGATCTTACCTGGTTCGTACCCCCACGGACGGAAATGGAGATGGGAACGCTTGACTGCAGCTACGATAGGGGGATCTCACGGGGCGCGTGGAGATCGTCAGGGTGTTTAGTTGTTTTGTAAAATGATCAGACTAGGTTGTCACAGAGGGAACATATGTCTTTCTTTTGTATTGCATTTATTTAAAAGGAAGACTGTACCTATACTAATATTGTCAGCCTGACATGTTATTTCGATGGGTTTACATGTACCATTTGTTGTTGGGAAAATGGTTTGGATTTATAATTGGAGTAACTTTTCCGCTGCCTGTAAATTATAATGACTCAATTATTTATCCAAAGGCATTTCTTTATTTATTCCTCTGTTCTAGTTTATTTACTTTTGGAAAAAAAAAAATATACCCTCGCTTTGAAAAACGGGGTGTTACATTGTGGTATCAGAGCTTTGGTTTGGTTTTCTTTGGGGGCTGTGGAACCTTGGTTCTAGATTGTAGGTTACGAGTTGTTGTCTGATCATGTGTCGGTTTAGGTGGTTAAGTTGTCAAGTTCATAATTTTATTATGTGCTGATATGGTCGGAAGTTATTCTTAGAGTTATTGAAGTAGTGTTAAGACTCTACTTGATGATGGTTTTATAGGGAAACCATGCTGCCAAGGAGGAATGACGTCCCGAGAACCAATGCCAGTAGGAATGATCGAATGGAGGAGGCTATGAATAACATGGCTACTTCTGTTGCTGCACAGACTGCTGCCAAGACTCAACGCGATTCGAAAAGAGGGGAAGAGAGATCCGTGCTGCAGAGTCAAGAGGATTAAAAGACTTCCGTCGTTACAATCCTCCCAAGTTTGAGGGGACTGAGAATTCAGAGAAAGCAAATCAATGGATCCAAGAAATGAGAAGATCTTCGAAATGATTAACTGTCAGGCGGGAGTGAGGGTCAACTATGCCACTTATATGCTACTAGGAGATGCTGAGTACTGGTGGAGGAGTACAAGGTCGTTGATGAGATCAGCTCACGAGGAGGTGAACTGGGAATCTTTCAAAGGGAAGTTTTTCGACAAATACTTCCCGATGAGTACCAGGACTAGACTGGGTGATGATTTCCTGAAACTACATCAGGGACATGACCGTGGGCGAATATGTTGCTAAGTTTGAGTCACTATCAAGGCATTTCAGATTTTTCCGTGAAGAGGTTGACGAGCCATTCTTGTGTCATCGTTTCCAAGACGGACTAAAGTATGAGATTCAA
Source organism: Cicer echinospermum (assembly GCA_002896215.2). NCBI lineage: Eukaryota > Viridiplantae > Streptophyta > Magnoliopsida > Fabales > Fabaceae > Cicer > Cicer echinospermum. Next base: position 32,982 of record PGTU02007712.1, read on the forward strand.
GAGTTTGTCTTACCCTTGGGAATTCAACGTTTCCAGGTTCTTGTGGAAAAATGTAGAGAAGTTGAGGATATGAAGAATAAGAGACTAGCCGAGGAGGGAATTTTAACTCAGGAGGACCCAGTCGGGCGAAGTATCAGAACAAGGGAAAACAGGTTGCTAAATCTTATAATCGACCACATGATAACAATGGGGACGGGATAACCCAGGGAACCAAGACCTTGAGAGGGCAAGTGGGACAAGTATACGATGTTTCCGATGTGGAGAAGAAGGACATTATGCTTATGCTTGTACCTTTGACAGTACTACTTGCTACAATTGCCATAAACCAGGCACTTTGCAAGGAGTTGCGAGGCTCCGAAGGTGGAACCAATGGTGGATGTAGCTAGGATTACTCTTCCTACTGCTAGAGGACAGGTGTATTGCGTCGGCACTGAAGTTGGAAATTTATTCTAGCGATCTGATTCAATATGACTGTGCGATTACAGGTAACCTCCTAACTACAACTTTCTGATTCGATGGGCAACCCATTCCTTCATTGCTATGGATTATGTGTATCGTTTGAAGTTGTCCGCGTCTACTTTACTGCTAGACTTTGACAGTAAATTATGCTGTTTACTTTGTCAAAAAAAAAAACCATTCAGAATAGGGACTTCTCGATTAATTTAATTGTTTACCTCTTACAATAACCCAAGATCATTCTTGATATGGATGGGAAGCCCTATCACTGGGTAATGATACATTGTACTCAATATGTCGGCGTCATACTTAGTGTTTAGGTTTGGTACTAGGTAGATGTTCGTACAAGGTGGAACATCAGCGACCTGCTGGGGTGTTGCAATCTTTAGAGATTACACGGAGTACCATCGGGTATTGTATCAGACCGTGACCCGAAGTTTACATCACATTTTTGGGAGCATTGCACGAAGCATTTGGGAACGAAGCTATGATTGGAGTTCACCTACAACAATAGTTTCCACGCAAGTATTGGAGTGGCTCCAGATGAGACTTTATAGGGGCGCAAGTGTCAAACGCCCTTGTGTTGGTATAAGGACGGTGAAATATGATCGTCGGACCAGAGATGGTGCAACAGACTACAGCTAAGGTAAGGAAAATCAAGGAGAAAATGAAGACTTCACAAGGATGTCAGAAGGGTTACGCGCGACAAGCGTCGCAGACTTTTAGAATTCGAACAGGTGTGGCGTTGGTAGGGCGTTGAAATCAAAGAAGTTGACTCCGAAATTCATTGGACCATGTCAGATTTCTGCACGAATTGGGCCGGTTGCTTATCGGATTGCATTGCCTCCGATACTGTCCAACATTCATGACGAGTTTCCATGTGTCCCAGTTGAGGAAATATCTCGCAGATCCATCTCACGTGATCGAACCAGACGCAATCTAGCTAAAGGATAACCTGTCGTTCGAAGTACAGACCCGTGAGAATTGATGACAGGAAGATTATAGCGGTTGAGGACCAAAGATGTATTTGTCTGAAAACGTTCTTACCTGGGATTTGGTTCAATCGATTTCCCAATCGATTTCGACCAAATTTAACTCGATTGAAATATTTACAACATAGATTGTCCAATCGATTTGTATGTCACAGGAAAAGTTTATTTTGCAAGTGATTTTTAAGTAATCGATTTGCCAATCGATTACCCTTAAAACTGGGTTTTCCACTGTGACTTGTCCAATCGATTTGCCAATCGATTTATTTCAATCAGTTTTACTTTGTGAATTGTATAATCGATTTGTCAATCGATTACCCTCAAAACTGGGGTGCTAACTGACTTGTGCATTTTCAATTTCTAATTTAGTCAGTCGATTGCCCAATCGATTATACCAACACAAACAGTTGTGTTTCCTTACACCCTTGTTATGAATCGATTTCCCAATCGATTTGCTTTTAGTCAAAATCAACTTTTGTTGATTTCTTGTGTTCCAAGCAACCTGTTTCAAGTGTGTAGGATTTGATTTGTTGTTCCTGAAATCTTGCTCAATTCAAATATTAGATTTATCATGTATTGTATGAGCATTGTTGAATTATTAATTATGTCAAAATTAGGAATCAAAGGATCAAAATCCAACAGAACCTACTATGTAGTCGTGAATAAAATACTTCCTTATGAATCTTTTTATGTCTAGCTTGTTTCGAGGACGAAACTATTTTTAAGGTGGTGAACATTGTAACATCCTCTAAATTTTGTATTTAAAGAATAATTAGAATTATCATATTTATTCAATATTAAAATACGTGTGATAATATTTGTCTTGTTCGACTTACATTAGTTGATAATTTGTCAGTCAATAATTATCTAGTAGAAACAACATGTAACTTGAATATGTTTTATTTTACTCGCAATTTAAATTTAGTAAGTAATTACCAACTAAGTCTATATGTAATTTTATTTGAGATTATAGTGAGTGACTCTATTAGGTATTGTCGTCCATAATTGGAATGTTAAATGTGATGTGTTGTTACTCGTGTTATAATTCCTATCATGCATATGCAAGGTGATTTATGATATGTGCACTTAATAAATTATGAATGCCTCGTCATGTTTATTATAATCTTAGAGACTAAGTTTCAATCTTGATTGTGGTAATTAAGATATGATTTTGCTTATATCGTGATTACAAATTCGAGGCGAATTCTTTTAAGCTGGTAGAATTGTAACATCCCAAATTTCATAATCAAGTATTTTAATTAAATAGGATTTTAAAGAAATTAATTTGGTGTTTAAAATTATTTTAGAATATATGTTGATTATTTTATGATACTTCTCCTTATATGGGTGAGTTTCTATGGTTTGATAATCGTATAATATTTGATTTAGATGAGTAATATAATTTATAAATATTATGTTTAGTTACTTATTTATTTCAAAAATTATATAGATATTTACGCAAAAGTATTTTAGAGGATAAGATTTTGAGTGAGTATACATGTAGATTTGCAATTAGATATTATGTGTGGTATTATTTTTGTGTGCGTTAAACTATATAATAAATATGTGCATAGTTATTATTTTATTCTTTAAGACTATTTTCTTATCATATGCAAAATATGTGCGTTACACTATATTGTGGTGATTATTTTCGTGTGCGTTAGAGCATTATGATACAAAATAAAACTAATCCTTTTAAGAAAATATACTGCGACCTACACGGACGTCCCACCCAAAAGTCTGAGAACATTGCTCTATAACCATTAATGTAACGCCCAGATTTTAATGCCAAACGTACTAAAAAATACTTATTTTGATAGAAAGTTATGAACCCTTTTTTTTTTTTATTACTTAACAAATTATTCATTTTACATAATTAATAACAACATGTTATTTAATATCATCAAGAAAATATTTATCAAAATTTAAATAACATGAAGACTATTATTCTTAATGGATAGGGAACACTTCGGTTTTTCTAGATTCTAAGTACATTTTAAAGTTTGTGAAAAGTGATTTATAAGGACTAAAAAACTATTGAACAATTCCATATATTACAAATTGTCTGAAAGGAAACCCATGTTTACCGTGTTCGCACACGTCAATACTCATTTAACTACTCTTGAATCTCCTCGAACTCATTAGTACCTAAAATGTTTTTGTAAGGGTCAATTTTTTTCCATCATCCACATCAAACCAAAGCACAACATATAGAAGAATAACACGAAAACATATAAACGTAAAAACTTCCCATTTAAAGAAAATGAGCAAACTAATAAATTATACTGATCATCACACATATGCATGATGAATTGCCCCTAAAACTACAGTGATCCAAATATAACCTGCCACTAAGGCAACTTCCACACAGAAAACACACCTGTAATATGAAATAGATGTAATATGAAATAGATATAATCCCACACAGCACTAAGATTTATGTCCATGTGCATTCAAAATCACTTTTTTTTAAAATCATCTCCTTATTCAACAACATCGTTAAGAACATATCACACATCCATATCACGAGTATCACATATTCATAGACAATAATGATAAAAATTATGACTATTGCAACATACACACAGAGATAAATTTTGATTCATACAAGCTATAAAAACTTTGATATCATACATGCTTGAAAATTAACACTTAACATATATAACAATAAAATTCACACTCCAACTAATATACATAATAAGAGTTAAATTTTGTTTATCATAATATCGCATAAAATTCTACCTTACTACATAGGAGTCCAAATATTTAAATTAATCTCACAAAATTTGGGGTTTTTTTTTGTCTACTTTATTTCTCCTTAAAATATAAGTATCACGATTATTTATTTCATGTCATTCAACTAACAGCCTAACATTATTTGTTGTGGTTGAAAGCCCTTACATTGGCCTTTTTTCTCCTAGTACACGCTTTTATGCCCTCAAGTTGTTCACAGGAAAGAAGTGTCGCAACTTTTGGAACACAAGGCAAGGAGGTTGAAGGTACATGAATGTTGGTTATATGGTTCTATCCTTAGGAAATTTTATACAATATTACGACAAGATTCTCTAATTTCTTTCCTAAGTGATGAATTAATATCAAAACAATTGTTTAATATTAATTCCTATTGTAACAGCAAAGATTCTAACAGTTTATTTGCAGCGGAATTTCACAATCACATGCAAGATCAATTAAAAAGTAAAGAGAGAGAGAAATATGCAGCATGGTTTTTATACTGGTTTGGCTATACTTTGATAACCTACATCCAGTCCTGAAATCTACAATAGATTTCGCCTTCACTAGAATGAATGAGGAATATTTTTACAGACTATTCAGCGTCACAGCTACCATCCAACTCACAACCACTTCTATCACAATACCAACCTATCCCTATGAGTTACTCGTCAAACTCTAGCGAGATCAAGCTGAGGTTCTTTTAGATTGCCACAAGTATCCTAAAAGATAACCACCAGTGTACACTACTGGATTTCCAAAACTTCAATTACAGAAATTGTTCTTTCACAAAGAATTAAAGAATACTAAGAAAATTTGACTCACACAATGTAAGATCTCACACAAAAAGTATTAGCCAATGAGTATTTGTGTGTTGTAACAATTTTTCTCAAGTGTTTCAGTCTTTTTAGTTTATGAAAAAGTGTTATGATTGTTAGAAATTGTGATTGATTCATTTATATATTTTCAGAAAAACAACATATCAATCGATTTCGTAATCGATTTATTAGAGTTTGAAAACCACCTTAATTGATTACTAATCGATTATCGCGTGTCTGTTTTTCTTGAATCTGAAAATATAAGAACTCGATTCCAATCGATTCCTTAAATGCACTATCAGAGATTGATATCTCAGTTTGTATCAGAATAATTGACTAATCGATATAACTGTTTTGTTCACAATGAGATAAAACAATCGATTACTCATCGATTCATATATTAACATAATATTGGCAATGGGCTAAATACTACCTTACTTAGACATTTACTCAATCGATTCGTCAAATCGACTGGTTGTCACGTGAATAAGGTGTTTTACTTCAATCGATTTTCAATCAATTTGGCTGGTCACAGTGCTAAGATGTCTTACTCCAGTCGATTTGCCATCGATTTGGCTGGTTACAGTAGCTTAGCTATTTGTTAAAATCGATATGCCAATCGATTACACAGTATGTTTCTGATAAATGATAACCAGTCATTCTTTCAATTGATTACCATAATCGATTGATGCAAAGCTTGCAACACAAGAAACATCTATCAATCGATTATCTAATCGTTAGTGCAAAGCTTGCAACTTAAGAAAACTATTTCATTGATTGTCTCGATTCGTCGATCACAGAACACATGTCTGATGAAAGTATTTTCATAATTGATTTGCTAATCGATGATTAGTATGAGCATGGTTCTGTGAAATCACAAAATCGATTACTCAATTGATATGCAAATCGATGTCCAATTGATTATTTAAACACAGACATAGTTTGATAAAACCTTAAGTAATCGATTTCTCCAATCGATTAACTTAGTGAAACTTATTTTGTGAGTCTGACATTGATTGCTCAATTGATTGATCAATTGATTTATTACTTGATTGATTAACTCATTTTATGATTCATTGGCAAATACTATATGGAACTCATTATGATTAAGTCTACCTAATTGACCCTATTAACACTAGACAACCTGTACATCAGTCTCAAACCTTGTAGGACAACATGTCATCTTTGCTTGATTGCTTGAGTTCCAATTTTGTCCAAGTGTGTAATGTTTGTTTATTTTCCTGAAATGTTTCGCAATTCAATCATTAGATCAATCAAATAATGCATATACATTGTATGTTTGGAATTATATCAAAATTATAATTGAGGAGGCATAGTCTTAAATGACGGCTAGGGTTTCAGTATTCTTTTCTGTTTACAGAACTTATTTATGAAGGTTGTGAAAATAGGGTTGTAGAAGTGGGGTGGCTAGGTTTCATATTTTTTTTTAGGTTGGGCCTAAATGAAGAATAGAAAGGGGAAAATATTTATTATATTATTATTAATATTATTTTATTATTGTTGTTATTATTATTATAATATTAATTATATTATTATTTTTATTATATTATATTATTATTATTATATTAATTGAATAACCAATTACCAAAACTAATTTTTTTTTTAACACAATTTCAATACAATATTTTATCAAGTATTCCAAAACTAATATTTTAAAAAGTAATTTAAAAATAAATGGTATTAGCAAAAGTATTTATGAGAAATGATTGAGGAGTATATGGTAGATTTGCATTGATATGTGGTGATATTTTCGTTGGTGCGTAATTATATACATTAAAATATAGTGCATAGTTATACTTTATTATTTAGATATTTCCCTATTTAATTGTTGTTTTATAAAATATTAGTTAGTAATATGTGATAATTCTTATTCTATATATTTCTTGATTGATATTTATTATTTAATTGGATTAGTAATAAATATAATTATTGATTAAATTAATTGTTAATTATTTGACTTATCTAAAAAGGTAGTTTATTATGTATTATTGTAAAAAATATAAAATAATTGTAGTTAATATTGTATGGACTTTTTATAATGTATTTTAAAAATGTAA